>MU225462.1:1504325-1535961 GCA_018584345.1 Thuja plicata
GACCCTCTTAACTTGGTCTTTGATCTTAGTTTAACTTCTTACCTACCAATCAATGTATGATGTTCCAAAAGCCATAAAATTAATAAATAGTGTTACTCATTTCTTTATTCTGATGTTTTCAATAATATTAATTTATAAGCCATATGTCTAAGTTCTAACAACACATTTCAAGTGGCAAGACAATAAGACAATATCACATTTCTGATGCCATTTCTAAGTTTCTAGGATGTTTGCAACACTTAGTAGATGAGAATTCATTATATCTATCTTAAAAAAAGAAGAGAAAATCTCATCTGCAGAGCATCATTATGTCTACAATCTTATATCCATAGTATTTTCTTTTATTATAGTGTTCTTCAAAAACTATGGTAATAGCTTACTGATATATTGCCACAACATTATTGTTTTGATAAACGTAAAAAGCTACATAGGAAATACATATATTAAACTCGCAATTTGAAGTTGAGTTCCAAGCATACTAACCTAATAGATTTCTATATATACATTGAAAAAACTGAATCAAGCTGTCTGAAAAATTAGCTAACCAGTGATAAGGACAAATAATGTTTGGCCTTTGTACATACCAACACTCTGCCTCCTAAAATCGTCATTGTAGATATTCGAAGGACTCTGCAATGGTCACGCACCGCTGTAGAAAGAGATTTTCCTTTCTACCCACGCCGTTGAATCCAACTATCGTACTTCCATCTTGTCTAGAGGTTCGCTATCCAATCTGATCAGCTTTTGTAACTCCTCTAGGATGAAATCTACCTCATCAAATTCCAAACCTGACTCATTGTCAATGCCCATGTTGGCCAACTTGTCTGTCACTTGATTCCCTTCTCTATATACATGTTGTACTTTAAAGTCTGCCAACCTTTGTAAGTGTTCTTTCAGTTTAGGAAGCCAACAGGCTAGCCTCCAGTTATTAAAAGAGGAATTACTAATCCCATTTAAGATAATCTAGGAATCTCCTTGCTCCATCAAAATTGAGTTTAACCCAACCTTTAGGAGGAGCCTCCCATCTAGTTTCTTTCTTGTCCACTTTTATGTCTTTCAACCTGTGATATATATATTAATATGTGTATCTCTCTTTATTTGTTTTGCTATTGATATTCACTATGTGGTACTCCCCGTTGATGATCATTTCATGAGGAAATATCTTGATGGATCACAGGATGCAAGCTAGGGAATCATGCATTGTTTATGAGCTCACTGCTTAATACTAGCATTGTTTATCTTGTGATATTGCTATCTAGATTCAAGTGTATAGTTTTTTGAGTCAAACTCATTGACCCATGTTTCATCCATGAATTTGACATGCACAAATTGCTTATCATTTCACACAAATTGTTGATGTGTCGAAAATGAGTTGCAAGAGTGTAGGTGACAAATGGTTCAACTCCAATTCATACAATTAGGAGTACCCAGGAAAGTGAATAGACTCTAAATACCAATATTTTGGCCATGAATATAACAAGGATGAAGCATGATGAGGAATGAAGATAGCAAAGAAGAAATTATCTATGCATGTAGTGAACATGGAAAAGGGTATAGTAGAGCCTACTCATCTTTCCTGGGTAGTCCCAATTGTTTCAAGAAGAGAAGAAGTAATGAGAGGAATTGTCGAAACATCAACAATTTTTGTGAGATTAGTTTGTTAACTGCAGCTGACACAAGGCAATTTGTGAATGTAAAACTATACACTTGAATCTTGATAGCAATGTCACAATTTGACATGACCCCAACTGTAGATGCCTTTACATGAATTTCAATGTGTGGTAAGGACTAAAAGTCCCAATCACAACTATGTATATGGTTTCCATCAAGTGCAGTTAGGATGTAGCATTTACATGTTGTTCAGATTCATTATATCATCAAATACAAAGCATTCTCGTTTTGTACTGTGATTGACAATAGTCATTTTGCAATTTGATTTGAGACATTACCTACATGATTATTATGTTGATTTTTATTGCAATTATAATTAGTATGAATGAACAAAATAATCAACTAAACAAAATGATATGTTGGAATCACAATGCAATATTTATTGATATAGCATCGATGGCTTCATTCAATGTGCCTATGTGTCAATGTGGTGTTGGACCTTGTGTGTTGAAGAAATCACACACAACAAGTAATCCTGGGCATCAATTTTGGGGTTGCCCAAATAGGAAAAAGGTCTGGATATGGAATTATATTTTATGTTTAAAAGTAACGTGACAAGTAATCATTTTAGGAAGAACTGATGTAGATTTGGTATTGCTGGGAAATAATGGATGTCAATACTTTCGGTGGGTCAATGAAACCTCATTTACATCTACCCCATCTATGTCTATACCTGATGTAAGAAATGATTGCAACTTGTCCAAGGCTTGAGAGGCAGCTAGTGTCGCCGAGATTGCTTCAATGGCGAAAGCAAAAATCATGTTTCTACGATGCCTTCTTTGTGTAGTTTGTGCAGTACTTTGTTGGGACCATATGCATAAATGTGATTAATAGAGGGCTATTGTAGATAGTGAAACTTTTTTAGAATTTCATGTAGATACGTTAGACATATTTTGATAAAATCACCCTTAGTTGTAATATGTATCTCCTCTCATGCAATTATAAATCTTGTAGGTTTGGCATCATGGATATTATGACCTTAATATCTTACAAGAACTGGTTCTCCATCATAGTTATGAACCGTTGGGTTTAATGAAAATAATAATAATATTTGGAATATAGTCATGTGTATTATTTAAAGTTATGCTATGGAATGCTATAAGGGAATAGTGATTATCAAAGCCTTGATATCTCACACTGTAGCAGCACCCAAAGAAGAATATATTACTACTGAGAGAAACAATCATATTACCATATCTATCTCTTCAAGGGTATGTAGCTCTAATTATTTATTGTTAAAGTTAAAGTTAAACTTGAACTACGATGTCTCTGCGAGTTACGTAGGAAAGGCCATCTATGATGAGCCCCCGAGGCATTAGGTCTGGCCCTTAGGTCTTGTACTTTTGAGTTCTTCTTTGATCTTGCCACCCCTTACCAACATTTTACATATTTTGCATCTCTTTATGATACTAGTTTTAAATACCTTATGATTGATTTAGCTAAGTTATTGATGTAGCCTATCTTATGATCTTGTATGTAATAAACTATGAATTTTATATCATGCATCTAGTTGTGTAGCCGTATATACAGGTGTAGGAAATATAGAGGAAAGGAGAAGTGTATGGCTTGACCATTCACATGTGTAATAGTTTAACATTCTCTACTTAACAGGGCCAACCACGTGAAGGTGGAAGCTCATCAACGATATCAGGCAGTGATAAAAAATTTACTGTCTGTAGTCATTGCAACAGCATCAGGTGCCAACTTCAGTACAATATGATCACTAGACATGGTTGTATGTCTGCTACTTTTAAGTTTCATTGTCTAGTGATCACTAGATAGTGAAACTTAAAAGTAGTAGACATACAACCATGTCTAGTGATCATATTGTGCTGAAGTTGGCACCTGATGCTGTTGCAACAACTACAGACAGTAAATTTTGCATCACTGCCTAATGTCGTTGAAGTGTTGACCCAAGGCTAAATCCAGTATGCTCCTATATGATCCAGAACCAGCAAAGAAGGTCGAGTTGTTTTGTATGCCTTCTAACACTATATATTCTACGCAGTTTCACATGCATTCTTGATTTGGAGTGGGAAAATCTTATTTTGGAGGAGGGAGAGAAGCCAAACACATAAAGAACATGCACATAAACATGATAGTTGGGAAATATAAATATAGATATCACAACAGCTGAGAAACATAAATGTAGATATCACAACAGCTGAGAAACATAAATGTAGATATCATGGTCATAATTGTTTGGAGACACGACATAATTTAGTGGTATACCCAGACGATGCAACGCAACCACTACTCCTCCAGTTCAAATTTGGCACTGCACGATCCAAAAACCATAGATAAGGAATAAATTTAGAGAGTGGAGGTATATCCTTTCAGTCGTTATGGCCCTCCTCCGCTCTCTAAATTTATTCCTTATCTATGGTTTTTGGATTGTTCAATGCCAACTTAGAACTGGAGGAGTAGTGGTTGTGTTGCATCGTCTGGGTATACCACTGAATTATGTTGTGTCTCTAAATAATTGTGACCATGATGCCTACATTTATGTTTCTCAGATGTTGTGTCCCAGGATCCCTTATGACCCTTTATGACCCTTTACGATCCCTAAGAATACATCTTAGAGATCTTAAAGTGTTGTAAAGGGTCATAAGAGTGTCCTAGGAGGGGCCAGATGAGCTTCCACCTTCACGTGGTTAGCCTTGTTAAGTAGATAATAATAAAGTATTCTCAAAACCAAGTGAAGCTCAAACTAACATACCTTCATTATTTAATCAATGCTAAGAGACACATGGAAGATGTGTGATTACTGAGGGGGTTTCATTGATTAACTGCGTAGGTAGGGAAGCATGCATGGCACCATAGGAGCTTTCATATTTGGGGATTTTATCATTCTACCTTTATGAGATCAAAACATTGAGCTTGTGTGTACCATTTTTATATTTACGCTGTGTATTTTTTTTATTTGGATCATTCTATAATATATATATATATTTAACCAAAAATTAGTATTGGTCACTTTTTTAACGTTGTAATATCAGTAGGCTCAATGAGAATGCTATGTGATCGACGTTAATTTTGATAAACTTAGGTCGCAAAAGAGAAACACTGTGTTTGATGTTTTGACGAGACTGCTATGTCTTCGACATCAATTCTGACCAACTATGGTCGCAATTTTTGGGAACGTTGGCCGCTTAGATAAAAGGTTTGATCTGCAATTCTTCCATCTTCAAGCAATTTTTTAGATTAATATTCGGTCGATAATTCAACCACTAAGCAAGTTGATATGTCGACGAGTGCTTTGTCTGTCAAATAAGTGACACAAAAATTTTGATGATATTTTTTGTCGTCGGTTTGACCAATGGGTCTTGAAAATTTGATCAATCCTCGTCGAAAAATAGGGTAAAATTTACTAGTGATTTTAAGTTTCATGAAGATCAGAGCTTGTTTGAAATATTAATTTAAAGTTTCAATTTTGATCAGTCAGAGGAAAACCCACCTATTATTTTTATGTCAAATACTTCCATTTTAAAGTTCACAAAGATTCGAGCTCCTTTGAAATATTAATTTAAAGTTTCAATTTTGTTACCAAAAATAAAAATGTGTCACAAAAAGGTTTCAATTTTGCACAATTAGATGAAAACCCACCGAATATTTTGATGTCAAATGCTTCCATTTTAAATTTCACAAAGATCTGAGCTCGTTTGAAATATTAATTTAAAGTTTCAATTTTGCCTCCAGATGTAAAACATCTCACAAAAAAATTTCAATTTTGTACAATCAGAGGAAAACACACCTAATATTTTCATGTCCAATGCTTCCATTTTAAATTTCATGAAGATCTGAGCTCGTTTGAAATATTAATTTAAAGTTTCAATTTTGCTCCCAGACGTAAAACATGTCACAAAAAAGTTTCAATTTTTCACAATCAGAGGAAAACCCACCTAATATTTTGATGTCAAATACTTCCATTTTAAATTTCACGAACATTGGAGCCCGTTTGAAACATTAATTTAAAGTTTCAATTTTTCTCAATCAGAGGAAAACCCACCTAATATTTTGATGTCAAATGCTTCTATTTTAAATTTCACGAAGATCCAAGCTTGTTTGAAATATTAATTTAAAGTTTCAATTTTACATAATCAGAGGAAAACCCACCTAATATTTTGATGTCAAATGCTTCCATTTTAAATTTTATGAAGATTGAAGCTCGTTTGAAATATTAATTTAAATGTTCAATTTTGCTCAATCAGAGGAAAACCCACCTAATATTTTGATGTCAAATGCTTCCATTTTAAATTTCATGAAGATCCGAGCTAGTTTGAAATATTAATTTAAATTTTCAATTTTACACAGTCAAAGGAAAACCCACTTAATATTTTGATGTCAACTGCTTCCATTTTAAATTTCATGAAGTTCAGTGCTTATTTGAAATATTAATTTAAAGTTTCAATTTTTCTCAATCAGAGGAAAACCCACCTAATATTTTGATGACAAATGCTTCCATTTTAGGTTTCTCGAAGATCTGAGCTCGTTTGAAATATTAATTTAAAGTTTCAATTTTTCTCCCAAACTTAAAAATGTGTCACAAAAAAGTTTCAATTTTGCACAATCAGATGAAAACCCACCTAATATTTTGATGTCAAATGCTTCCATTTTAAATTTCACAATTTTCCAAGCTCATTTGAAATATTAATTTAAAGTTTCAATTTGTCCTTAGGATGTAAATGTTGGACTTAATGGGAAGTAGTACTGAGAGGGGAGGGGTGAATCAGTACCTCTAAAACTTTTAAAACTTTACTCAATTTATCATTAATAATCATTCAATTCTGATTTCCCAACCATTACTATTATTCTTTCTTATGCATCTATTGTTTGTTCATAATCTTTACTAGTTTTCAATCATTCATAGAAACATTCATGAAATTGACAAACACATAACACAAGATATGGTATCACAGAAAACTCCTATTAGGAAGTAAAAACTGCGGTGGGGATGGCACTCACAAAACTTCACTATCTGCAGAATGGAAGGGAGTCGGTTAAGGCTTACAATTTGATCACTTCTGATGATCTACCCTATTAAGAGTATTAAGGTGGAGACCTGTTAAGAGCTTTAGCAACACTGATTTAAGTGTGCACTCACTAATGAGATTTACAATAGGACGGTTAAGCCCACCTTTCTTGAAAGGATTTCATTAGTGTACTACACTTGTTAGAATGAGTACAAATGTTGACCTGACTGTATGCAATCTACTATTGCTGATTTACAAATCCATTAAAGTCTTTACAATAATATTGACCTTGATCTTTAGTTTGCATGTTTTAAAATAGTAAAACTATTTAAAACAATAAATATTACATTGCTTCCTCCACACATAATGGATTTAAAAGAAAATCAAGAAGTTATAAATACAACTTCAGTGATTTATCTGACGTGGACAGTCAAGTCCACTTTTTGTGGGATGTAACTGACTATCAATTCTTGGTTGTTAGTTTGAACTTGCAGTCTGTTGGCATTCCTTGACTGAACTGTTCATCGAGTTCCCTGTATCTATCGGGTTCCTCTCTTTGTTGTACTGTCGGGTAGCATTGGTGTTACTCATCGGGTATCATTTACCTTTTTGTCATCGGGTAACACTTAACAGTGTTTTTTGGGTAACATTAGCATCAGATAGTGATGTGCCCTGTCTGTCAGTGTATAGTAAACCGATGGTACAGATCAAATTTTTCTCTAAGTATACTATTGGAAAAATATAATGCCTTTAATATCCCCCTTTGACATTAGTATCAAAAACTGATATGTGCATAATACTAAAATTATTACACCATGTTTATATCCTTTTCATAATATGACTCCCCCTTACTATGTGCATCGGTATAGTGTATGTATATGTACATGTATACTATCTATTCTCTGAGTGTACAATATTTCCCCTTTCTTCTGTTATGCATATGATTTCCTCCTTTAACTGAGGTGATGTGCATATAAAATTCCCCCTTTCTTTGATACTGATGACAAAAATGTACAACTTACAATATGCCAAAATTGTGACAAAAATGTGTAACTTACAATGTGTCAAATACATTAGAATGGATAATTTTGATATCTTCCATTAGTTTCTCCCAATGTTCTCTCAACTGTTCTAGGGCCATGTGTTGCAACTCTAGTCTGGCATGCATATCATAAATGTTGTCTAGTACAGACATTTTAGGGGTGGCAATTAGAGTACTTTCTTGTGTCATATTTTGCTGCAGGAGTGTAAGTGTCGGTAAGAGCTTAACTTGGAGCTCATTGACCTCATCTCTGTATTTCATCTCCGCAAACTAAATGTCCTATCTTTGTTTCCTATCCTGTATGATCTATTGATTATGAAATTTAAGTGCTTCTTTAGTTGTGGCTAGATTTTGTGCACTGTACTGAAGATTAGCATCTATTTTTGCTATCTTTTCGGTATTCTCCTTAGTGAGTTTATCTAAAGTGCATAATTTCTTGATTAAGGTAACAAATTCTGATAAAATTGGGTCAATTTTACTTATCAATTCAGATAGCTTGACCTTTTTTAGTGCAACTTCTTGGCTTATCTTCTCTGCAAGCTTGAATTCATACTTTTGTTCAAGTCTCTCTTCTATTGTCTTCTCAGCATCGGTATTCTAAGATGTTATTGCATCTGAGTGTGACCAGTTGATCAATGATTGGAGTTTGTTGATCAATATTTATGTCTGGTACAATTTCTTGAAGTATATTTCTTGCTACTTCCAGTACCTTGGCCTCTTTTGCCCTTCTTTTCAGATTTTTTTGAATGGCCTTTCTCTCACATAGATTTGCATATTTTTTCAATGTTGTTGAATCTAATGTTCTTGGATCACAGGCTGGAATCTCAATTATTTCATCCAGAGTTACTAGATTTTAATTCTTTCCTTTCTTCTTCTTTGAGATTTTAGGGGATGTAGATGTATGAACTACCATATCTATTTCAATCGTTCGCTTTGAATTGCTTGAGGAAGGTTTTTTTGATGATGCATCTTTTGTTTTCTACTCTGTGGGCACTTGTTGGTTATGTGAAGATGTCTCTTCATTAACCTTGGGTGTTTCTGCAGAATGTGCTCCAATTTTCTTTTCAATCTCATCCTTCATTCCTTCTTCACCTTTCTCTGAAGGCTTGTCCCCTATTTTTGTATGTGTATGAATGTTGACCTCTAAATCAGCCACAACACAACATAGTCATTGCTCAATTGTTGAATCGCGAAGATGAACATGAATTGCCCATTCCACAATATCGATCGAATCGACCTATTTCCTCCTATTTAGTTAGGATGTTTAATTAATCTCAGAAAAAGAGCCAAAAACCATAGACCATTGCTAAAATGGAGGATTTGAAAGCTTTGAAAACTGAAATGAAATTTATTCTATATGAGAGATGCAAATGTAATCTAGGAATGGAGATGCAGATTTTAAGCTAAGAAACTTGAAAGAGATAACAGAATTAAGCTGCTTGATAGTAAAAAAACTAAATTGAGATGAAAAATGCCACTAAGATAAATGAAATTACACTAAATATGCAATAAAATCTTGGAAATATGAGAGAATTGAGACAATAATTCACTATAGTTTTGGTACTCTAAAATTGCCCTCCTCAAATGAAGGAAAGAAGGTCCATAGTATAGAAAATCCTGAAGAGAGGATGAAGTGTTTCTTGGGAAGAAATGGTTGACTCTTCATCTTAATGGAGGAAGGTGAGACAAATATGAAGGAATTATTTAATTAAATAAATGAATCATTGCCACATGAGTGGCTTATCACATTGTGTGAATTATTAAATTCAAGTGAGGATAATCCATTCAAATAACCAAATAATATTTAATTCCCTTGATGTGTATGAGTTAAAGGGGGGGATTAATTTAATTTAAAAGAACTTAGGTCTTTAGAATTAAATTAATTAATCATAGGGATTTTTAGCTAATAAATCTTAAAAATTTAGGAATTAAATATGGTGTAAGATTTATGCAAGTTTACGTTTTCTACATTTGAGACTAAGTCAATTAAAGACAATTAGGAAGGAGAATTTTCCTAGTATGATAGGAATTCGATGATGATAATTTGAAAAATACACCAAAATCGATTAGAATTGTAAGGTGCCAATTTTAGGGTGTTACAGTTTCCTTTTAAGTGTTTTCTTTATTTTGATCAGTAGATGCATTCTTCTGATCATCGGTTGCAGCTTTCTCTGTAGTTGTATCTGTTGTCCCTTTGGCTTCTTCATCACCCTTGTCTTTGGGTGTGCTTGTTTCTTTCTTATTTGATCCCTCATTTCCCTCTAGTATATTTATTGCCTTCATTAGGATAGGCATGTTACTTTGAGTTGCTACTTGGCCTTTATCAGCATTGGTGTCCTGCTTGTCGGTTAGTGCCTTTTCAGCAGTGACATCCTCATCCTTTTGTATATTTTGTGCAGGGTCTTGCACAAGTGGGTGTAGGATTTATGTGTTCTGCATTTGTTCATCAGTAATGTCAACTATCGTGTCATCTGATTTCTTCAGTACTTGATGTCTTTGTTAATCCTTAAGTGTGATAAATATTACATCATCTTTCTTCTTTGGATCATTGTCAGAATCATAATGAGTGATATCTTGGATATTATCATCCAGACCTGTAGCTAAGTTAATAGGCTCATCATCACCTTCTTTATTTTCTAGAGCAATATGCTGAGGACTTGCATTATCTATCTCCTCCTCTCTGTGAGGTGTGTTTGTGAGAAGTAATTGCTTCTCAACACTTGTTGACTCTGTCGGTAGATCCATGAGATGTCACCATTTTCTCTCTATCATTGAATCTAGGTCTATAAAATTTCTCTCTAGTAATTTGTAAGCCCTTATTTTGGCTACAAATTTACTTGAGTGTTTCTTTAGTACTTCTTGTATTTCTTCAAACTTGGATTTAGGAGGCATCAGTCTTACAAGAACTCTTTCTCTTGCTTCTCTTTCTATTTTCAAGGCATATGACCACTGTTGGTATATCCTTTTTCCTAGCTCTTTAGGTATTTGATTTATAAATTTAGCAGGGGCATACTTGTTTTTAATCATATATTTTATTACTGCTTCCTGTATTTTATTCTGATCCTCTAGATTCAGTGTATCCGACTGCCTGATCTTTTTATCACTCATTATGCCATGGGTAGCAATTGATTTTGCAGCTTCATCTACCATTTGGTTTCTAAAGTTCTTCTTTACTACATCTGGTTCATCTTTGGTGTTGTCCAAGTCAACCTCTGTCCTGACAAACTTTTTCTCTTCTTTGGTGGTGTGGTTTTGACAGGTTGTTGTCTTATTGTTTTTGATGGCTGCTTCCTTATATAGGTCCTCACTTGACCTTTCTTAAGTGGTGTGGTATTGGTTTCAGCAGTCTGACTTCTTTTTCTTTGCTTCTTTGTAGGAGGTGGAGATGGAGGTGCATTAGATTTAGTAGCCTCTATATATGATTTCCTTTCTACAAGTTCTTCACCAATGTTGCCCAGTTCATTAATTTCCTCTTGTTGATCCTGCTCTTCCTCTTCAGTAACCGATAGAATCTTCTTGAGATTCGTAGCCATTTTATCTTTCTTTTTTATAGTCTTCTTGACTTCTAGGCCATGTTTTATCTTAGATTTGGCCTCCTCATATGTACCAAACCTTGGTTGTTTCTTATCAATGGGCTCATTGATGAGTACCTCAATTGCACTTGTAGCTAGATCAATATTGATCTCATAGTCTAATGGTGATAAACAAGATGTTCTTGGTACAACCAGTTTTATATGTGTGAAGTCTGTGTCTACCATGAAACATATCTCATCTTTGTGCTTTTCAACCAGTTGCTTAGGAATCCTAGTTATTTCCATCATCTTTTCCTTGAACTCAAGGAAGTATGCAAACATGACGGACTCAAAGTTGTCTCCTAGTGACTTAATCAGTTCACTAATCTGTTGGGTTACCGGTTTGGTAGAGTCCCAAACAACTTTTCCTATTGAAGGAAATTATTTTTGAAAGTAGAAAAATGTACCCATAATAAGTGATCCAAACTTACATGTGTTTCTCTTTGCAGACCTGATTTTGATCATATTCTCATCTAGTTTTTTTAGTAGGATCTCACATAGATCCATCTGAATTCCTTTCATTATAATCTTGTAAGTTGTGCTTATTGCTATTGCAGAAATGTTATTCATTCTACTAGCCTGAAAAATTTTGTAACCAATAACACATGCACCAAATTTAAACTCTTCGTCGGTGATTGTGTTTACTTTGAGACCTCTGTTGTCTCCTTCTGCATTGGTGAGTTTTGTAAATTCTTTCATGGATGGATGTTTGTGTGCCCTAGGCTTGTCAGTTATTGAATAACCAATGATAGCATGAAGAACATCCTTTTTTATTTTCTTGGGTTGGTCTAGCCATAGTTTGTTGTCATGCATCCTGCTCAAGACTATCCTAATCCATTTTGTCTTGAATTCCCTTGGGAAATTTAGGGCATTGGTTAAACCTTTGACCTCCAAGTTTTTGTGTTCTTCTTTCAGTTTTCCCTCAGCATCATATATCTTTTTAAAATATTCATCCATTTCTAGATCACCTATCTCTGCAATCTTGCAGTGAATATAAGACCTAACGTCTTCTATGAGCAAAACCCTAGGCAAAATTTTCAAAAATGCATTGTTTTCATCGAGTTTCGATGCAATCTCTAGACAGATCTTGTATTTAGGCTCTACACATGTGTTTTTCTTGATTAGTTTCACCACATTATTCTTTTAATTCTTCAACTTAGCATTTCTTGATGTAGTTGCCATTGTTTTCCAAGTACTTAGGGTTTTCTTGAAATTAGGGCTTTTCTTGACAAAACAGTAACAGAATTCTTTTGGTGTTTTTGGTACTTACTTCAATTCACAATGGTGATGAGGAATCTATACCCTGTGTTCTGAATCAATTTGTATATGCTTATGCTTTCCACTCTTGAATTGCTTTGATGTCGCTCTGCTTTCTCTTTAAATCGTTGGTGAAAAATGAAGTCTCGTTGACTATTTATAGACTTTTTGACCTAAGTCTTTGTAATAAATTCTCAACAACTCATCGGGACATGAAGATGGGTTTTGTCGGGAGGATATTTCAAATCATCATTGGTGAAGACATGATGCTTTGGTTAGTTGTTAACCATTTTTATTTTACCGATGGATATCGGTATTCTATCACGACCACTTCTGAACTTAGCTTTCTTACCAACGATCGTCGAGTTACACTAGCAGTTTACCATTTTTACTTAGTTTGACTGACAATTTCTGGTAAGTGTGAATAGCTCATTATTGTGTTCACCGATGATTTTCAGTAAGTGTTTACCGATGGTGTTGCATTCTTAAATTGGTAACAAGTATAGTAGTATGCATCTTTGGTTCATGCATATTTTGACTATCTATCAATTTATATAATGGAACTAATGCAAAATATAACTTGGTATAGTGAAGTTCCATACTTACTTTTTCATCTCAAGTGGGGTTAGTGGTGTCACCAGATACATTGGATGGGGTGTCACCATTTGCATTGCTTGGTCCAGCTTCATCATTTCTTGAAGCTTTTATCCACATTTTGTCTCTTGCCCTCCAGATATCTTCAATGGTGTTACCATTGGGATATGTGCTTGTTTCTATCAATCTGTATTTTCAATCTTTCTTGAGATGACCAACTTTGTGACAGTTTAAGCATGCCATTCTGGGGTTTGACCAGCCTCTAGATCTTTTGGTCCATGTTCATGCAGTTTGCAGTGATGTGACCATATCTGCCACATGCTGTATAGTTTGTCCAAGTGTTGTAATCCCGTACATATTGATTACTGATTCTTTTTGGCTGATAAGGAACTTCTTTACCTTTTGGCTTCCATGATTGCCTTTTCTTTTTCTAGCATTCTTTAGATGTGTGCCCATTCATCTTGCATGTAGGACAGTATTTTTCCATGTAGGTTTCCTTCTTTGGCTTTTCTATTTTTCTCTTTCATTCATAAGCCTTATGTCCTTTCTTGTTACATTTATAATAGAATCCTATGAATGAAGACATAGATGTAGAATTAGGAGTACCTTTCATTTTACCTTTGCATGTATTTGATGTGTGCCCTTGCTTTCCACAGTGCTTGCATGTTTGCTTTCTTGGTCTTGGATTTTCGTAGACAATTTTTGGATTTGATGATTCTCCATTTTCGGTAAATCCTATACCACTGTTGTTGATGACTCTTCATTTTCCCTCAAGAAATTCATCCATTCTTTTATTTCTTTCTTCAGTCTTTCTAATAATCTCATTATGTTGTTGCTAAATTCTAACCTCATGCTTTAGCTTTTCATTTTGTTCTCTTAGTTCACTGATAATCTGTATTCTCTCAATGAGTTCCACATTTATTCTATACTTCTTGACTCATAAGGATAACCTAATTTGTGAGATCATGGTGATGCTCAGCATGTCTTTGAATTTCCATTTCCTTTTCCTGTAGTTTCTCTGAAATCTTCCTTCTATCATCAATAGCAAGTGTTCTTTTTGTTTCAGCTTGTCTGGAAGAACTCATCACATCAATCATTCTTACCATCTGGGTCTCTTGACCATTTGGTAGCATCTTTATTTGCTCTATCAGATGTAGGTTGATATCCTTTAGATTTGTGATGTTCTCTTCTGATGTATCTGATACATTACTTGCATTTGATCCTGAAGATTTAAAGAAATCTAGAATCTCTTCTTCCTGATAGTCTTTTTCATTTTTCCTGGTAGCCATACCTTTTCTTTCATCCAACAGCTCTCTCATCTTGATTCTTTCTTCTTTATACTATTCATAGAACATCTGTATCTCAATATTTTTGTTCTCAATATTCTTATCAAGTTTGTACTTCTCCATTGTATGATCTTTTCTCTTAAGCCTTTAAGATTTTCAAGAAGATGCTTAGCTCTGATACCAATTGTTGGACTTAATGGGAAGTAGTACTGAGAGGGGAGGGGTGAATCAGTACCTCGAAAAATTTTAACACTTTACTCAATTTATCATTAATGATCATTCAATTCTGATTTACCAACCATTATTCAATTTATCATTAATGATCATTCAATTCTGATTTACCAACCATTACTGTTATTCATTCTTATGCATCTATTGTTTGTTCACAATATTTACTAGTTTTCAATCATTCATAGAAACATTCATGAAATTGACAAACACATAACACAAGATATGGTATCACAGAAAAATCCTGTTAGGAAGTAAAAACTGCGGTGGGGATGGCACCCACAAAACTTCACTATCTATAGAATGGAAGGGAGCCGGTTAAGGCTTACAATTTGATGACTTCTGATGATCTACCCTGTTAACAGTATTAAGGTGGAGACCTGTCAAGATCTACTCTATTAAGAGCTTTAGCAACACTGATTTAAGTGTGCACTCAATAATGATATTTACCTGACTGTATGCGATCTACTATTTCTGATTTATAGATCCATGAGTATTTACAATAATAATATCACCTTGAGTGATTGATGAATACATTTTCTCTATCTATCAGTAGCCTTTGTTATGTTCTTGAAAATTGATTTGAATCTGTTTGTGTTCTTCTGCATGAATTCTCTGTCTAGTCTTTAGTTGCTCTTTGTGGCTACTATCTTCATTGAACAACTACTATTCTCAATTGATTGAGCACCTATTTATACAAGTATTGACCTATCTTAGAATTCATGATTTACTATGTTAACTCTCAGATCCAAGGTTTACAACTTGACCTTGATCTTTAGTTTGCATGTTTTAAAATAGTAAAACTAATTAAAACAATAAATATTACATTGCTTCCTCCGTACATAATGGATTTAAAAGCAAATCAAGAAGCTATAAATACAAATTCAATGATTTATCTGACATGGAAAGTTAGATCCAATTTTTGCTGGATGTAACTGACTGTTAGTTCTTGGTTGTTGGTTTGAACTTGCAGTTTGTCGGTGTTCCATGACTGAACTATTCATCGGCTTCCATGTATCTATCGGGTTCCTCTCTTTGTTGTACTATTGGGTAGCACTATTGTTACTCATCTGGTATCGTTTACCTTTTTATCATCGAGTAACACTTAATAGTGTTTGTCGGGTAACATTGGCATCAGATAGTGTTGTTCCATGTCTGTCAGTGTATAGTAAACCGATGGTGCAGATCATGTTTTTCTCTAAGTATACTAATGGAAAAATATAATGCCTTCAGTAAAACGTGTCACAAAAAAGTTCCAATTTTGCACAATCAAAGGAAAACCCACCTAATATTTTGATTTCAAATGCTTCCATATTAAATTTCACAAAGATCCGAGCTCATTTGAAATATTAATTTAAATTTCCAATTTTGCTCCCGGAGTAAAACATGTCACAAAAAGTTTCAATTTTGCACAATCAGAGGAAAACCCAACTAATATTTTGATGTCAAATGCTTCCATTTTAAATTTCATGAACATTGGAGCTCGTTTGAAATATTAATTTAAAGTTTCAATTTTGCTCAATCAGAGGTTCACCCACCTAATATTTTAATGTCAAATGCTTCTATTTTAAATTTCATGGAGATCCGAGCTCGTTTGAAATATTATTTTAAAAGTTTCAATTTTACACAATCAGAGGAAAACCCACAAATATTTTTATGTCAAATGCTTCCATTTTAAATTTCACGAAGATCGGAGCTCGGTTGAAATATTAATTTAAAGTTTCAATTTTTCTCAATCAGAGGAAAACTCGCCTAATATTTTGATGTCAAATGCTTCCATTTTAAATTTCACAAAGATCTAAACTCGTTTGAAATATTAATTTAAAGTTTCAATTTTATACAATCAGAGGAAAACCCACCTAATACTTTGATGTCAAATTCTTCCATTTTAAATTTCATGAAGATCGAAGCTCGTTTGAAATATTAATTTAAAGTTTCAATTTTGCTCAGTTAGAGGAAACCCCACCTAATATTTTGATGTCAAATGCTTCCATTTTAAATTTCATGAAGATCCGAACTCGTTTGAAATATTAATTTAAGTTTTCAATTTTTCTCCCAAATGTAAAAATGTGTCACAAAAAGGTTTCAATTTTGTTGGGATTGATGGGAAGTAGTAATCAAAGGGTAGGGGTGAATCAGTACCTCTAAAACTTTTAAAACTTTTCACCTTACTTCATTAGCAATAGATCTTTATTGTCTTACCGACCAAATGTGATGTTCTTTCTTATGCATGTAATATTAATTCATAAACTTAATTGTATGTATCATTCATAGAAACATTCATGAAAGTAATAGACGCATAACACATGATATGATATCACATAAAACTCTTGTTAGGAAGTAAAAACTGTGGTGGGGATGGCACCCACAAAACTTCACTATCTACAGATTGGAAGGGACCTAGTTAAGGCTTACAATTTGATCACTTTTGATGATCTACCCTATTAGGATTATTAATGTGGAGACCTGTTAGGATCTACTTTGTTAAGAGCTTTAGCAACATTGTTGTAGTGTGCACTCGGTTAAGAGATTTACAATAGGATTGTTAAATCCACCTTCCTTGAAAGGATTTCTTAAGTGTACTACACTTGTTAGAATGTGTACAATATGTATGACCTAACTGTATGCAATCTATAATTGTTGATCATAGATCCATTAAAGCTTACAGTATATGAGTATCACCTATAGTGATTGATTAATACCTTTTCCTGCTTGTCGGTAGCTTTGGTTCTTGCTCTTGAAAACTCATTTGATTTTTTTCTGTGCTTCTGCATGTATTCTCTTGTCTGAACCTTAGATTCTCTCAGAGGCTACAATCATCATCAAACAACATGTTCACAATCGATTGAGCATCTATTTATACAAGTTCTTTGACCTATTCTAGAATCACACATTACAATGTTAACTCTAGATCCAAGGTATACAACTTGACCTTGATCCTTTAGTTTTCATGTTTTAAATAAGTTAGACTGATAAAAACAATAATAATTACATTTCTTTTCCCTTACATAATGGATTTAAAACAAATCAAGAAGCTAAATATAAAAATTCAGTGCTTTATCTGACGTGGAAGTCAGATCAACTTTTTGCAGGATGTAACTGACTCTCGGTATCTGATTATGGGTGTGAACTGGATAGTCTATTAGTGTTCCTTATTTGAACTATTTGTCAGGTTCCCTTCAAGACTATCAGGTTCCACTCTTGACTGTTTTGTCAAGTTGCACTGTTGGTTACTCATCGGGTTCCTTTATCTTTTCTGTCATCGGGTAACACTGAATAGTGTTGCATCGGGATGCTTTGTACTTAGCAATATCGGTAACCTTGGCGTCGAGAAGTGTTGTGCCCTGTCTATCAGTGTAGTATTAACCAATGGTGTTTATCATGTTTTTCCTTGCATACACTAATGGAAAAATATAATGTCTCCAATCTCCTCATTTGACATTAGTATCAAAAACTTATATGTGCAAAATACTAAAGTGTTTAGCATATATACTATGTATATATCCTTGTCATTATATGACTCCCCCTAACTATATGCATCAGTATAGTATAAGTATATGTA
Source organism: Thuja plicata (assembly GCA_018584345.1). Taxonomy (NCBI): domain Eukaryota; kingdom Viridiplantae; phylum Streptophyta; class Pinopsida; order Cupressales; family Cupressaceae; genus Thuja; species Thuja plicata. Next base: position 1,522,511 of record MU225462.1, read on the forward strand.
CATGTATACTTTCCTTTGTACTATACATTCCCCTTTTTTTCTTTCCTCTTTCCCACTTTTTTCATAAGATTACTGGCTGCACATATCATTTCCCCCTTTTTTGATAATCATGACAAAAATGTATAACTTATAAGTTGTCAAAACTGTGCAACTTATAGAGTGTCAAGGATGTGGGAGTGACTGTTTTTGATATCTTCCATCATTTTCTCCCTTTTCTCTTTGAGGATTTCCAGTGCCATGTGCTCTAGTTCAATCCTGCCATGCATATCATAAATGTTGTCTAGGATAGACGTTTCTGGTGTGGCAATAAGTGTTATTTCCTATTTCATATGGTTTTGCAATAATGTGAGAGTTGGTAAGAGTTGAGCTTGAAGCTCATTCACCTCATCTTTGAACTTTGTTTCTGTAATCTGAATATCCTGTCTCAACTTCCTAGCTTGCTTGAGCTATTCATTGTGCAATTTGATTACATCTTCTATGTTTGTGAGACCTTGTGCACTAGCTTGAAGATTAGCATCAATTTGTGCTATCTTATTAGTATACTCATTTGTGAGTTGATCTAATGTGCACAATTTTTAATTAAGGCTATTACTTCTAAAATTATAGGGTCTAATGTGCTTACCAGTTCAAATAGCTTCACCTTGTTTAGTGCCACTTCTTGGCTTATTTTCTCTACTAACTTGAATTCATATTTCTTCTCAAGTCTTGTTTCCATAGCCTTTTTATCATCTATATTCTGAGATGTGATGCGTTAGTGAGAACCACTAATTGATCAAGTATGGGAGTTGTTTGATCAACATTTTTATCAGGTACAATTTGGTGGAGGATTCCTTTTCCAACTTTGAGTACCTTAGATTCTTTTGTGGCCTTTCTCAGCTTATCTTGGATAGCTTTCCTTTCACAAAGTCTAGCATACTTTTTCAACTTAGTAGGATCCAATGTTCTAGGATCACATACTGGAATCTCAATTATTTCATCCAAAGTGACTTGATTTTTGATCTTTCTCTTCTTCTTCCTTGAGACTTGTGTAGAAGCAAATGTATGAACTACCATTTCTAGTTTAGTTTTTTTCTCTGAGGTACTCGGTGAAGGCTTTGTAGATGAAACTTCTTGTGCCTTATGCTTGGTGTTCACCTATTGGTTAGGTGAAGAAATCTCTTCATCAACCTTGGGTGTTTCAGTAGATTTATTTTATGTTTCCTTTTGTGGATCATCTCTCTTTGCTTCTTCACTCTTCTCCTTCTTTTTTTCCTCTTCTACCTATTTTTATCCTTTTTTATTTTGATTAGTAGACTTGTCTTGCTGGTCATCGGTAGCAGCTTGCTCTGTAGTTGTATCTTTAGATTCACCATTTGTATCCTTTGTTTCTGTATCACCCTTGTCTTTGGGTATTCTTGTATCTACAGTAGATTCTTCTTGTCCTTCTAGTAGATTGATGGCCTTCATCAATACTGGCATATTGTTGTGTACCCACCTGTGCTACATTTATAGTTGTGTCATGTTCGTCAGTTTGAGCTTGTTGAACATTGACATCTTCATCCTTTTGAATTTGTTATGTAGGGTCCAGTCTTGTTATGTCAATGATTGAAGTGTATGGTCATGTCTCATCAGCAACATCCATGTCATTATTTCTTGGTGTCTTTAATGCTTGTTTCTTTTCTTGATCCTTAACAGATATGAATATTACATCATCATCCTTCTTTGGATCCTTGTGAGAAGTAATGGATTCTCATAGATTTTTCTTTCTTCTCCTCTATATGAGGTGTCTCGGTGAGAAGTAATGGATTCTCACAGCTTTTTGATTCTGTAGGTAGATCAAGAATTTCTCTCCATTTAGCATATGTCATGCTGTCAAGTTCTAATAACTTCCCCTGTAGCACCTTGTAGGCTCTTATCTTTGCCACAAATTTATTGGAATGTATTTTCATCATTTTTTTTATCTCTTCGATTTTGGATTCGAGAGGCATGAGTGTTACAAGTATCCTCTCCCTTGCTTCCTTTTCTGTGTTCAAAGCATAAGACCATCGTGCTGAAATTCTATCACTCAGTGGTTTAGGTATTTTGTTAGAAAACTCAATTGGTACATATTTGAATTTAGCCATAGACCTATTTTGAATCTTCAATGTCAGCCTTGGTTCTAAGAAGTCTTCTCCTCCTTTTGGTATGTGTTTTCTTCTCTGTTTGTTGCTTCCTCTTATAGGTCCTCACTTGACCTTTCTTAAGAGGTGTAGTATCTTTCTTTACAGTTTGGCTCATTGTCCTATGAGTTGTTGTAGTCCTTGGTTTCTTGGTTGGAGGTGGAGGCACATTAGATTCTATGTATTCATAATATGTTGCTTTCTTATCTTCCTCTTCACCGATGGCACCCTGTCCCTCAGTTTCTTCTATTTTTTCTTTATCCTCCTCATTTACTGATAGAAACTTCTCAAGATTCTTTACCATCTTTTTTTTCTTGTTGACAGTCTTCTTTATGAGTAGGCCCATTTTTATCTTAGTCTTGGCTTCTTCATATGTTCTAAATCTTTGTTTCTTACTGTCAAGTGTTTCATTCAACAGTGCATCAATCGCATTTGTTGCTTGATCTATGTTTATCTCATAGTCAAGTGATGGTAACTAGGTTGTCCTTGGTACAAATGGCTTAATATGAGTAAAATTTGAATCGACCATAAATCATATCTTTTCCCTATGCTTTTCAATTAACTATTTAGGAATCCTTACTCTCTCCATCATCTTTTCCTTGAAATCAAGGAAGTATTTAGTCATCACTGAATCAAAATTGTCACCTAGTGACTTGATAAGGTCACTTATATGTAATGTGTCTAGCTTGGTGGTGTCCCACTTCACTTTGCCAATTGAAGGAAAGTATTCTTGAAAATTAAATAATATACACATTATAGGTGAGACAAACTTACATGTGTTTGTCTTGGCAGACCTGATTGTTGTCATATTTTCATCAAGTTGCTTCAGTAGGATCTCACATAGATCCATTTGTATTCCTTTCATGACAATCTTGTAAGTTATGCTTACTGTTTTTGATGCTATGTAGTTTATCCTGCTATCTTGAAAGATTTTGTACCCTATGACACATGCACCGAACCTCATTTCCTTGTTGGTGATGGTGTTCACCTTAATTCCTCAGTTATCCCATACAGCATTGGTGAGTTTCTCAACTTTTGGTCGAGAGGGATGCTTGTGAGCTTTTGGTTTATTGGTTATAGGGTAACCTATTAAAGCCTGTAATATATCCTTTGTAATCTATTTGGGTTCATCCAGCCATAAATTTTGAATGTGCATTCTTCTTAGTACCAACTGAATCCAGTCAGTTTTGAAAACCCTCGAGAAATATAGGGCATTTGTTATCCCTTTTACTTGCAAGTGTTTTTTTCTTCCTTTAGGTTCCCTTGATCATCACATAACTTCTTATAAGCTTGATCTATCTCAAGATCACCAATCTTAGTGATCTTGCAGTGGATATATGATCTAACATCTTCTAGCAACAAAACCCTAGGTGGAATTTTTGAGAATGCGCCAAAATCATCGGGTTGCAATGCAATCTCTGGGCATATCTTGTATTTTGGTTCCACACAAGTGCTATTCTTTATTAGCTTAACAACATTCTTCTTTTCACTCTTCAATTTTTTTGTTGTTGATTTTATTGCCATTGTGTTTCAAATTTAGGGATTTTTTGAAAATAATAACAGAGTTCTCGGTACGCTTGGTACTTACTTCAATCTGTGTAGCTTGTGAGTGATAGGTTTGGAGTGCATTGGATCGAGTCAAGGATGCTCTGCTAACTGCTCTCTTTTCACTCTATTTTTTCTCTGCTCTATTTTCTCAATTCACGTGTAAAGAAAGAAGTGCTTCTGTCAAGTATTTATAGACTTTTGCCCTAAGTCTGTCATAAATGCTCAACAACTTGTCGGGTCATGAAGATGGAGTTCATCGGTTAAAATTTCAAACAACATTCTCGATGTTGACAAGCTTCTCAGGATAGCTGTTAAGATTGTTGCTTTCACTTATGGATCTTGGTGTAGCATCAAGACAACATTGTAACTTTGCTTCCTTACTGACCGTTGTCAGTTTACATTAGCGACTTAGCCTTTTTATGTGTTGACCGATGATTCTCGGTAAGTGTAGATATCTCATCCTTTTATGTTCACCGATGATTTTATGTATGTGTTTACCGACAGGGTTATTTTCTCATAATTATAACAAGTAACATAATATGCATCTTTATTCATGCATATTTTGACTATCTAACAACTTTTATAATGGAACTGATGCAAAATATGACTTGGTGTAGTGCAGTTCCATACTTACTTGTTCATCTTTTAGGTGGGGGTGGTGATGTCACCAAATCCATGGGATGAGGTGTCACCTACTGCATTGCTTGGTCCAACTTCCTCAATGGTTGAGGCTTTCCTCCACATTTTATTTCTCATTTTCTTGATGTCTTTGATGGTGTTACCATTTGCAAAAGTGGTGGTTTCTGTTATTCGGTCTCTGTAGTCCTTCTTTAGATGTCCAACCTTATGACAGTGTAAACATGCCATTCCAGGGTTGGTCCAATCTCTAGACCTTTTGTTCCATGTTCTCATGCAGTTTGCAGCAATGTGACCATATCTACCACATGCTATGCATTTTATCCATGTATTTTAATCATAAACATATGAATTACCGACTCTGCTTGGTTTATATGCATTTTCTTGATTTTTGGGTTTCCATGCTTCAATTTTCTTCTTCCTGCAATCAAGAGATGTGTGGCCATGCATTTTGTGGGTGGGAGAATACTTTTCCATATAGGTTTCCTTCTTTGGTTATTTCATCTTTGATTTACATTCATGTGCTTTATGTCCTTTCTTGCCACAATTATAACAGCGACCTATGAATGTAAATGAGGATTTAGGAATACCTTTTTCTTTTCTCCTAAAAACATTTGAGGTGTGGCCTTTCCTTCCATAGTCATTACATGTCATCTTCCTTGGTCTAGGATTGATGTAGGGATCTTTTGGATTAGGTTCATTTGATGACTCTCCATGCTCAGTGTACCCTAGTCTAGTGTTAGTGTTGGGTCTTCTTTGTGCATTCAAGAATTCATCCATCCTTTTTGTACTTTCTTCAGCTCTCTTAATCATGTCATTATGTTGTTTCTAAATTCTAACCTCATGATTTAATTTTTCAATCTCTTCTCTTAGTTCACTGATAATTTGTATTCTTCCAATGAGTTCCATATTCATTCTATTTTCTTCTTGACTCATAAGAATAATCTAATTTGTAACCTCATGGTGATGCTCTATAAGTCTTTGTATCTCAGACTCTTTTTCTTGTATCTTTTATGTGATCATTCTTCTATCATCAATAGCTAGTGTTCTCTCTTGTTCAACTTGCCTACCATTGTTCATGACATCAATCATCCTTACCATCTGTGTCTCTTGACTAATTTTCAGAGATTTGACTTGTCAAGCTAGATGTAGATTGATTTTAGTTAGGCTTGTGATACTTTCTTCTGATGTATTTGATGCTTTGCTTGTATTTGATCCTGAAGACTCAGATAAATCTGGAATCTCTTCCTCATGATAATCTGTCTCATTACAGTGAGATGCCATATTCTTTCTTTCATCCAGAAACTATCTCATGTTGATTCTAGCTTCTTTATACTATTCATATAAAATCTGAATTTCAAGCTTTTTATTCTCAATATTTTTATCAAATCTGTACTTCTCCATTGTATGATATTTTATCTTAAGCGTTTAAGCTTTCCAAGAAGAGACTCAACTCTGATACCAATTTTTTGGATTAATGGGAAGTAGTACTGAGAGGGGAGGGGTGAATCAGTACCTCTAAAACTTTTAACACTTTTCACCTTACTTCATTAGTAATCAATCTTTATTGTATTACCGATCAAATCTGATGTGCTTTCTTATGCATGTAATATTAATTAATAAACATAATTGTATGTAGAATTCATAGAAACGTTCATGAAACTAATAGACACATAACACAAGATATGATATCATAGAAAAATCTTGTTAGGAAGTAAAAATTGCGGTGGGGATGGCACCCACAAAACTTCACTATTTGTAGATTGGAAGGGAGTCAGTTATGGATTACAATTTGATCACTTCTGATGATCTAGCCTATTAGGAGTATTAATGTGGAGACCTATTAGAATCTACTCTATTAAGAGCTTTAGCAACACAGTTGTAGTGTGCACTCGGTTAAGAGATTTACAATAGGATTGTTAAATCCACCTTCCTTGAAAGGATTTATTAAGTGTACTACACTTGTTATAATGTGTACAATATGTATGACCTGACTGTATGCAATCCATAATTGCTGATCACAAATCCATTAAAGCTTCAATATATGAATATCACCTATAGTTATTGATTAATACCTTTTCCTTCTTGTCAGTAGCCTTGGTTATTGTTCTTGAAAAATTATTTGATATTGTTTGTGCTTCTGCATGTATTCTCTTGTCTGAACCTTAGATGCTCTCAGAGGCTACAATCATCATCGAAAAACATGTTCACAATTGATTGAGCATCTATTTATACAAGTTCTTTGACCTATTCTAGAATCACACATTATAATTTTAACTCTAGATCCAAGGTATACAACTTGACCTTGATCCTTTAGTTTGTATGTTTTAAATCAGTCAGACTAATAAAAACAATAATAATTAGATTGCTTTTCCCTTACGTAATGGATTCAAAACAAATCAAGAAGCTAAATATAAAATTTGAGTGATTTATCTGACGTGGAAGTCAGATCCACTTTTTGTGGGATGTAATTGACTCTTGGTATCTGATTTTTGGTGTGAACTAAAAGTCTATCATTGTTCCTTCTTTGAACAGTTCATCAAGTTCCCTTCATCTATCGGGTTCCACTCTTCACTATTTCATCAGGTTGCACTGGTTATTACTTGTCGGGTTCCTTTGTCTTTTCTGTCATCAGGTAATAATGAATAGTGTTGCATCGAGATGCTTTGTACTTAGCAATATCGGTAACCTTATTGTCGGGTAGTGTTATGCCCTGTCTGTCAGCGTAGTATTAACTGATAGTGTTTATCATGTTTTTCCTTGCATATACTAATGGAAAAATATATTGTCTTCAAATTTTACACAATCAAATCAAAACACACCTAATATTTTGATGTCAAATGCTTCCATTTTAAATTTTAGGAAGATCGGATCTCGTTTGAAATATTAATTTAAAGTTTCAATTTTGCCTCCAGATGTAAAACGTGTCACAAAAAAGTTTTAATTTTGCACAATCAAAGGAAAACCCACCTAATATTTTGATTTCAAATGCTTCCATTTTAAATTTCATGAAGATCAAACCTCGTTCGAAATATTAATTTAAAGTTTCAATTTTGCTCCCGGACGTAAAATGTGTCACGAAAAAGTTTCAATTTTGCACAATCAGAGGAAAACCCACCTAATATTTTGATGTCAAATGCTTCAATTTTAAATTTCACGAACATCGAGCTCATTTGAAATATTGATTTAAAGTTTCAAATTTTTCTCAATCAGAGGAAAAGCCACCTAATATTTTTATGTCAAATGCTTCTAGTTTAAATTTCACGGAGATCTGAGCTCGTTTGAAATATTAATTTCAAGTTTCAATTTTACACAATCAGAGGAAAACCCACCTAATATTTTGATGTCAAATGCTTCCATTTTAAATTTCACAAAGATCAGAGCTAGTTTAAAATATTAATTTAAAGTTTCAATTTTGCTCAATCAGAGGAAAACCCACCTAATATTTTCATGTCAAATACTTCCATTTTAAATTTCACAAAGATCCAACATCATTTGAAATATTAATTTAAAGTTTCAATTTTACACAATCAGAGGAAAACCCACCTAATATTTTGATGTGAAATGCTTCCATTTTAAATTTCATGAAGATAGAAGCTCGTTTGAAATATTAATTTAAAGTTTTAATTTTGCTCAGTTAGAGGAAAACCCACCGAATATTTTGATGTCAAATGCTTCCATTTTAAATTTCACGAAGATCCGAGCTCGTTTGAAATATTAATTTAAAGTTTCAATTTTGCTCCCAAACGTAAAAATGTGTCACAAAAAACTTTCAATTTTGCACAATCAGATGAGAACCCACCTAATATTTTGATGTCAAATGCTTCCATTTTAAATTTCACAAATATCGGAGCTCGTTTGAAATATTAATTTAAAGTTTCAATTTACCACCGAATGTAAAATATGTCACAAGTTTCAATTTTGCACAATCAGAAGAAAACCCACCTAATATTTTGATGTCAAATGCTTCAATTTTAAATTTCACGAAGTTCCGAGCTCATTTGAAATATTAATTTAAAGTTTCAATTTTGCTCTTGGACATAAAACGTGTCACAAAAAATTTTCAATTTTGCACAATCAGAGGAAAACCCACCTAATATTTTGATGTCAAATGCTTCCATTTTAAATTTTACGAACATTGAAGCTCATTTGAAATAGTAATTTAAAGTTTCAATTTTTCTCAATCAAAGGAAAACCCACCTAATATTTTGATGTCAAAAGCTTCTATTTTAAATTTCACGGAGATCTGAGCTTGTTTGAAATATTAATTTAAATTTTCAATTTTACACAATCAGAGGAAAAACCCACCTAACATTTTGATGTCAAATGCTTCCATTTTAAATCTCACGAAGATCGGAGCTTGTTTGAAATATTAATTTAAAGTTTTTATTTTCCTCAATCACAGGAAAACCCACCTAATATTTTGATGTCAAATGCTTCCATTTTAAATTTCATGAAGATCAGAGCTTGTTTGAAATATTAATTTAAAGTTTCAATTTTATACAATCAGAGGAAAACCCACCTAATATTTTGATGTCAAATGCTTCCAATTTAAATTTCACGAAGATCGAAGCTCATTTGAAATATTAATTTAAGTTTCAATTTTGCTCAGTCAGAGGAAAACCCACCTAATATTTTTATGTCAAATGCTTCCATTTTAAATTTCTTGAAGATCTGAGCTCGTTTGAAATATTAATTTAAAGTTTCAATTTTTCTCCCAAACGTAAAAACGTGTCACAAAAAATTTCAATTTTACACAATCATATGAAAACCCACCTAATATTTTAATGTCAAATGATTCCATTTTAAATTTCACGAAGATCGGAGCTTGTTTGAAATATTAATTAAAATTTCAATTTTACCTCCGGACGTAAAACATGTCACAAAAAATTTTCAATTTTGCACAATCAGAGGTAAACTCACCTAATATTTTGATGTTAAACTCTTCCATTTTAAATTTCACGAAGATCCGAGCTCATTTGAAATATTAATTTAAAGTTTCAATTTTGCTCCTAGATGTAAAATGTGTCACAAAAAAGTTTCAATTTTGCACAATCAGAAGAAAACACACCTAATATTTTGATGTCAAATGCTTCCAATTTAAATCTCACAAACATCAGAGCTCGTTTGAAATATTAATTTAAAGTTTCAATATTTCTCAGTCAGAGGAAAACCCGCCTAATATTTTGATGTCAAATGCTTCTATTTTAAATTTCACGGAGATCTGAGCTTGTTTGAAATATTAATTTAAAGTTTTAATTTTACACAATCAGAGGCAAACACACCTAATATTTTGATGTCAAATGCTTCCATTTTAAATTTCACGAAGATCGGAGCTCGTTTGAAATATTAGTTTAAAGTTTCAATTTTGCTCAATCAGAGGAAAACCCACCTAATATTTTGATGTCAAATGCTTCCATTTTAAATTTCATGAATATTCAAGATCGTTTGAAATATTAATTTAAAGTTTCAATTTTAGACAATCAAAGGATAACCCACCTAATATTTTGATGTCAAATGCTTCCATTTTAAATTTCACGAACATCGGAGCTTGTAATGCCCCGCCAGGGAACCCAGGAGAACTTAACCTAAACATAACCCTAAGTTCACGGAAAAAAAAATTTAAATGTTTACAAACAATAATGATAACAATGTGGAAGCAACACAATGAAGTACATGACATACATGAAATACAACTCATACATGATTAACATTCCTCAAGGGTTCCTTGACGTAGAATTACTTAAACAACCTAATCTACGATTACAATAATAAATAACTGACATAAAAGTAAAATAATATAAAACCAATTACATACATCTCATAATAAATGATTACATATACATCTGATACCATAAGATATACTACCTAATCAACATCCACTGCACAAGTCGCAGGGTATGTAATAATACATAATAAACAATACAATGCATCCTCCAAGGATGATAACCAATATATACCTATGGTACAAATACACAACTCAAGTAACTGATCAAGTCTCCAAAAGACCATGAAGATGAAACTGCAACAAGGAACATCCAAGCATGAAGAAGAATCCGTCAGAATCTCAATGGTAATAAGAATCACTACCACCCTACCATGTGGAACCAGAGGTCCACTCCCACTGTGCTGAGGAGATAGTAACAAGCCCAACACATGGGGGTATACAACAAGAATGCAAACAAGGTACACATGACCTCATTCTCTAATGCAAAGGAAGATCCTAGAAGCACTCTAAACCAAAACAAGGAACACTAAACAACACCAGAGGTAACTGACACACATAGGATAACCTAAGCTGTATATAGGGAAGTGTCATCACATAAGCCCAACCTTGAAGGTAACCCTAGTAGCACCTCTTAACTCTGGCCTCCAAGTGACACTATGTGGCTCAATGATCCTTTCGCGAAGACAAGGATCCCAACTCCCATCCTATCACGCGACAGCACTCAAGGCATGGGTAGAGACTCAGACATCTTATTAGTTCATTTTAAACCCCTTTAATGTATCATATTTTCACTTATTAAGTAACTTGCCAATGGGTTTACCTAGTAACCTCTTAGAGTCCTGGACCTCCATTGCAAGCCACTTCCCCACTATACACTTAGTTAACCTACCTAGGCTCAAGATCAACACATGAAGATATACATACTCACAAATCGCATCCTCCTCATTCAGGAGCACATAGGTTCTCAAATAACCAAACAACAACCACAGTACCCTCATAAGACCATAAAGCACATCATAATTGAATTAGGTTGGGTATAGGGAATCAGGACTATGACATCATCACAAATCACAACTGACATCATAATAACATCATATAGAAAGTACAATCCCAAAACCTCTGGTTTTTAAGTCCTAGGGTCATCTAACCCAATAGATACCCGAAAGCATGATAACAAGATCGAAAGGGTCACATGGTTGATTTAGGGTAATAACATGAACACGCACGCTATAAAGTAATAGAAATGATAAACACTCCCCCCGGCCTCTATATACATCCTAGGTCATCTAATGCCCCCATAATAACGCATATAAACAAAAGAGAACCATAATGATGCAGGGAAACAGAAACGTCTTAAAAGACTGAAAAATGAACTATAAATGTATAATCATCCATAGATAACTCAAATGTAAACTACATCTAATCAAAAAATTAATCTAAATTAATTAAAGTTAATTGCATTAAATTTGTTTAAAAACTACCTCTAGTAATTAAATAATCTAATCAAAGTATCCGTTATTTATGTCAAACTAGTTATCTATCCCTGAAAGCTCCAGTTAACTCATACTACTCAATTTAAACCAACTTGATTAACTTATTTTAATCAACTACATTTTTACTAAAGTATTTAATAAAACATATTAATTTAATTAATTGCATCCAATAGTCAATACATTAATTTATAATTACTAATACTACAAGTATTAATTCAAATTAATAATCAACCTATTAACTACAATTAACAATTAAGATATTATATCAAAACTACAAATAAGAAAAAAAATGTGTTAATTAATATCTTAAACCAAATTAATAAATTAACTTTTAAACAAAAATTAATCTAAATAATAATTAAATATAACTAAACTAATTTTAAAACAAACTTTAAAAAAAACTAATATTAAAAATTTAGTTTAAAACAAAAAACACTTTCGCATTAATGAAATGGGGGAGGGGACCCACGCGGTACCCTCACCCCTGCACATAGTGCGCTGACCACCGCAAGTGGTGGTGGGGACCGGCGGTCCTGTCACCCACTTGCCATACAGCGGGTGGTGTGGCAGCCACCTCCCCTTTATAGGGAGTGGCTCACGCCACGGGCGGTGGGGATGGGGTCCCACCTCCGCACTAAATAATAATTTTTTATTTTTTTTTAACCAATCCCGCTAGCACTGCGGGTTTTTTTTTAAAAAAATTTTAAAATAATTTTAAAGACTAAGCAATAACTGAACTTTTTAACAGAATTCTTTTTTTTTTATTCATTTAAATCTGAAAACAGAATTTACAAGAAAGGAAGGGTATTTATTTTTTTAAAACTTCTAGGTGAATTTATTTAATTTTTTTCACCAGACTGTGTTTTTCCAGTGAGTTGATTTTTTCCAACTTATTTAATTTTCAATGCAAATACATAAAGCTAGATATTTTATTTTAATTTTCCTATAGTTAGGACTATAAAGGGGGTTTGATTTTTTGATTTTAAGGAGATTTATAGGAGATCTACTCATGAAATTTTGACAGCATAACTGTAATATGCTAAGGAATACATAATCATGAAAATGATAGATCTAAGCTTCTCCTAATCACCCGAAAACATCAAAACACAAACAAACCATAAATTCAATTTTCTCTATAGTCTAAACTATACAAAGGATTAATTTTTTATTTTCTAAGGGATCTAGAGGGAATTTCTTCCCAAAATTTTGACAGCACTTCCGTATTATATTAATATAAATTTTCCTTTGAAAATTAGGGATCTAGGTTTCCATAAACACATATTTCAACAATAATTTCAAACTAGAAACCCTAATACCCTTTTACATTTAAAGCTATAAAATGAAACCCCTTTATGCCCACAAGCACAGATCTGGCATGCAAGCTTGAATTAAACATGAAAATGATCTAAAACATTATTTTCCAATTTATATCTTCTAAAACACAGAATAACCAAGCAAGGAATGACCAAACAAAGGATTCTTAGTTTTTCAGATGCATAGAAGACAGGGATCCGAAAACCAGAATTGACATGAACAAGACCCTACCTCAATATCTGTTGAAGAATACACAATGCAAAATCCAAGCAAGGAAAATTCTAAAATTATGCTCCAAAACCAAGCACACACCAAAGTTTCCAAAAATGCTCCCAAAAACCTGTTATATTCAAATGAGAGAAGGATCCCCCTAATGAGGATCAACTTCCCCTCATTAAGCAAACCCTCATGACAACACATTCAGTTAACTTCTAAAAGGACTCTACCCAAAATTGAAAGAAAATAACAATTAATTAATTAAAATATCTAATTACTTGCACAACTCAACTTTGACTCCTAAATTCAAGTTGAGATCTCTTGAGTTTAAAAATACTTTTTCAACCAAATCTTGCACATGTAATTAATAAAATATTA
>MU225462.1:1540935-1551642 GCA_018584345.1 Thuja plicata
CTGGTGATAAAGATAAATTTGAGACCCTAGATCAGTGTAATGGCGGTTATGTTAAATTTGGTAATGATGCACCATGTCTTGTTAAAGGGAAAGGATCAATTAACTTGACTGACAAGATCAGATGTGATAATGTATATTAGGTTGATGATCTTAATTATAATTTATTGAGTGTTGCGCAGCTTAATACTTCTGGTTATAGAGTTGAATTCCATCACAAGAAGGAAAAGATCTATGATGCCACTGGAGAACTAGTTGGAAGTGGTGAGAAAACAAAAGGTAACTTGTTTTATCCAGATTTAGTTGATGAGACATGCTTGTTTGCACAATATAATGATGTTTGGTTATGGCATAAAAGGTTGTTTCATGTAAACTTTGATAACTTGGTAAGCATAAGAAAATTGAAAAAGGTTAGAGGGTTTCCTAAGTTAAAGAAACCTAAAAATGCAATGTGTAGGCAATGTCAATTGGGAAAAATGACTAAATCTAGTTTCAAGAAAAAGACTCGTGCTTCTGAGGAATTACTTGAATTAGCTCATACTAACCTTTGTGGTCCCATTGGTGAGAAAAGTTACTGTGGAGATAGATATTTCATTCTATTTGTTGATGATTAATCAAGAATGATGACTATTATGTTTCTTAAAGAAAAATCTGATGCATTCCAGTTATTTAAATGGTACTTGGAAAAAGTTGAAAAGGAGATAGGTAAAAGTCTAAAATGTTTGAGATCTGACAAAGCAGGTGAGTTTATTTCTAATGAGTTTAACAGGTTCTGCAATGACTGAGGGATAAAAAGATAGATGTGCACACCTAGAACACCACCACAGAATGGTATTGCTAAGAGAAGAAATAGATCTATCATGGACTGTGCCAGAACATTAATGATGGAGAAAAATGTTGCACAAAAATATTGGAGAGAAGCTGTAAGTACAAAAGTCTATACCCTAAACACAGTACAAGTCAAGAAAGGTAATACTACTACACCTTATGAGCTTTGGTATGGATATGCACCTATTGTAAAATATTTCAAATTTTTTGGAAGCAAATGTTTCATACTGAAGGATAACAGAAATGGAAAACTTGATGCTAAAGGTGAGGAAGGCATATTTCTTGGTTATTCAACTAAGAGTAAAGTATATAAATATTTGAATTCTAACACTAACAAAATTGTGGAAAGTGCAAATGTTAGAATTGATGAGTATGCCGAAAGAAATGAAGTTGGAAGCACACAGGAACCTGAGAGTTACAAATCATTTTTCTATATGGATGAGGAAGATTCTAGCACATTACCAGAAACTGAGAATGAGGTTGTCGAGCAATAGCTAGCATCTTTCAAGTCACAGAATGAGGATGTCAGGCAAAAGGAGGTAATTGTTGAGCTATCTGATGGAGATGTGAATGATCGATATGAAGCAAGACAAGAACCTACTCTAGAAAATTATGTGAGGAGGCACCACAAACTTGATCAAATCATAGGATTGAAGGATTCTGCAGTTATGACAAGAGGAAATTTGAGAGATGGTACATGTTTTCTATGTGATTTTGAGCCTAAAATAGTAAAAGATGCCTTAGACAATGAAGATTGGATACAAGCCATGAATGAATAAATTGAATAGATTGAGAAGAATAAGACTTGGACACTTGTACCTAGGCTGAATGATAAAAATGTATATGGTACTAAGTGGGTATTCAGAAATAAGCTGAATGAACATGGAGAGGTAACAAGAAACAAAGATAGACTAGTATGCAAAGGTTATGCACAAGAGGAAGTAATTTATTATGGAGAAACATTCACCCCTATTGCAAGATTGGAAGGAGTAAGAACATTACTTGCATATGCAGCCTACAAAGGTTTTAAAGTTTATCAGATGGATGTGAAGTCAGCATTCCTAAATGTGATATTAGAAGAAGAAGTGTACATTGAACAAGCTTATGAATTTGTAGACCCAAGTAAGAAGAACATGGTTTGGAGATTACACAAAGTACTATATGGATTGAAGCAAGCACCAAGAGCATGGTATGAGAGATTGCACAATTATTTGGTAAAGATTGGATTTTCAAGAACCAATGACAACAACAATCTGTATCTAAAGATAGAGTAATGTAAAGGTACTTTATTGGCTGAAAATTTTGTTGATGACATTATATTTAGTGTACAAGATGTGTTATGTCAAGCATTTGCAAAAGAGATGCAAACTGAATTTGAAATGTCTATGTTTGGTGAGATAAAAAAAATTGTTGGCTTACAAATATGTTAGATGAAGAATGGTATCTATATTACTCAATCAAAATATGTCAAGGAGATACTAAAAATTTTTGGAATGGAAGATTCAAAACTAGTGAGTACACCCATGGCTACTGGACAAAAGTTAACAAAGAGTGATGATACAAAAGAAGTGAATCAAACCCTTTACAGATCAATGATTGAGAAGCTACAATATGTTGTACACATTAGACCTGATATTGCACTAGTTGTTGGTATTGTTGTGAGATTTTCTGCCAATCCCAAAGAAACACATATGATGGTGGTAAAAATAATTCTGAGATATTTGAAAGGAACAGATGAATATGGTCTTTACTACAAAAGGAATGATAAATTTGAGCTCAGACTCTATATTGATTATGATTGGGATAGAAATGTGGATGACAGGAAAAGCACCACAGGTGGAGCATTTCTTCTAGGAAAAATATTATTTTCATGGACAAGCAAGAAACAAAATTTCACCTCACAATCTACATTTAAAGCCGAGTATGTGGCAGCAGTAGTTAATTTTTCTAATATTGTGTGGTTGAAGATACTACTGAAAGGTATGAAAGAGGAGATCATAGAACTAGTTGTCATATATTGTGATAACACAAGTGCCATCAATATTTCTAAGAACCCTATGATGTACTCTAAGACAAAGCATATAGCTATCAAGTATCATTACTTGAGGGAGCTAGTTCAGAAAAAGGAAGTAAGACTGGAATATGTGAATACTTAAGATCAGTTAGAAGAAATATTTACAAAGGCACTACCCAAGGATGGTCATGAGTGTCTGCGAGGTAAATTAGGGGTGATTCCCCTAACTGAGGCTAATTAGTTCAGAATGGTACTATTGCATCAAATATTATATTCAAAATATTTGACACATTGATGCATAGGTAGTCACACTTTAGGATGTTGCCTAAAGCTGTGAAAGATAGACAAAGATAGAAAAGAGGATCAATCATAAGCAAGATGACAGGAACAACATGATACAGAGTTTAGAACAGAATAATCTGCATGATGAAGATGTCAACATCTTCGGCATTGTTGTCAAAGAGGGAGAAGTTTACTAAAAAATAAAGAGTTTACTATACTTAAAGATAGAGGGAGAAGTTTACTGAGAAAAAGGAAGAGATTACTAAAAAAATAGATTGTTGTCAAAGAAGGAGAGATTAATGAAAGAGGGAGTCTACAAATAAACAGAAATAGAGAGATTTCATTGTAATCACAAGACACAGAGGGAAAAAGTTTTACAAGATGAGAATCAGAATGAAGCTAAAGACATGAAAATTTGTTTATATCAAGGAACACAGGCAGACTTTTTGTATTGTATGATAACTATGTTTGCAAAATTATTATTTTACTTTTTAGTGTTGCCATCAATGCCAAAGAGGGAGATTGTTGGAAAGATTGTTGGAAAGCTACAAAGGAAACAATTGTTTTTTTTCCATTGATGTCAAACCTTAATTAGTAAGACTATTGCTATATGTTTGAGTACCATATATATTGATTGATGAAGCAGATTTAACAAGAAGACTAAGTGGAATGGTTGAGTTATGGGAAATCACAAGGGTACTTGATCAGTTGGCACATTAGAAAAGTAATGTGTTGTTTATCTTTTGATGACTATTTACTATGAATAGTGTATGTCAAGCGAATTCAGTGATGACCGAGCGCTAGTAAATTGTCAAGGAAAACAATGATGACTGAGTGAAAGAACACAGTGTTGGCTGATCAACAGTATTTTGGTAAGATATCTTTGGCCGACATAGTTGATTTTATTGGGATATGTAAAGTTAATTAAGGATAAGCACGATTGATCCACACTATTTAAATGCATGGGTAACTATAATTAATGCATAGATCAAAGATTCAATTAGTGATTGCTTTGGAGAAATAAATTAAATGTAATGTTGGAAAGATCATGGTTGGATCTGACCTAACCTAAGATCTACGATCTTTATTAAGCGTCAAAAGATTTATTTGACCTAGATGAAGAGGTATATGATAATCTCAAGGGGCTATTCATGAAGTGTGCATATGTAGAATGTGTATGCAAGAGGATTACATAGTTAATTGACTGATTGGCATAATCTAAGTAGAGAAGGCTGAGTAGAGAAGCAAAGAGTTATATAAGTGTTTACTTGACAGATTTCCAAGAAGATCTGAAGATTGAAATGAGAATGGAGGCCACTCAGTGAATTAGCATTAGAGCTGAATTGGATCTAGATTTGCAAAGTAAGTTGTATGTATCAGATCACATCTGCTAATTAATTTCTAACCATTGTATCAGTCAAAATCCTTTAACCAGGTTGACCTAATAGTCATGGTATAAATCCTTTTACCAAGGTGAAATTTAGGTAGAATTTTCTAAGTCCTCTAACAAGGCCACTCCTGGCAGGGTGATTAAATCCTTTAACCAGGTCACATTTAGCAATGTGTTTTGTAACCTTGAACAAGGTTGGCTCCTAACAAAGCTCAATTCAGAAGAGTGAAAACTTGATAGCATGTTATTGGTGGTTTTTCCCATATTGGGTTTCCATGTTAAATACTGGTGTCAACTTGTGTGAATATGTATGTTGTGTTTTACTGTTAAGTTTCTACAAGCTAATTACATCTGAACAGTAAACTGCATATGTATGTTGTTATTTTATATTATTACTGCCAAGAAGATCTGAGTTGTTCAATTGGTATAAAGTTTAAATGGGCACATCTAGACCTGGGGATAACTGATTCACCCCCCCCCCCCCCCCCCNTAACTGATTCCCCCCCCCCCCCCCTCTCAGTTATTCTAAATTCATTCTAACAATATTTTGATGTCAAATGCTTCCATTTTAAAGTTTCAATTTTTCTCAATCAGAGGAAAACCCACCTAATATTTTGATGTCAAATGCTTCTATTTTAAATTTCATTGAGATTCAAGCTCGTTTGAAATATTAATTTAAAGTTTAAATTTTACATAATCAGAGGAAAACTCACCTAATATTTTGATGTCAAATCCTTCTATTTTAAATTTCATGAAGATCGAAGCTCATTTGAAATATTAATTTAAAGATTCAATTTTTCTCATTCAGATGAAAACCCACCTAATATTTTGATGTCAAATGCTTCCATTTTAAATTTCTCAAAGATCCGAGCTTTTTTGAAATATTAGTTTAAATTTTCAATTTTACACAATCAGAGGAAAACCCACCCTAATATTTTGATGTCAAATGCTTCCATTTATAATTTCATGAAGATCAAAGCTCGTTTGAAATATTAATTTAGGGTTTCAATTTTTCTCAGTCAGAGGAAAACCCACCTAATATTTTGATGTCAAATAGCCTCCATTTTAAATTTCATGAAGATCTGAGCTCATTTGAAATATTAATTTAAAGTTTCAATTTTGCTCTCAAACGTAAAAAGGTGTCACAAAAAAGTTTCAATTTTTCACAATCAGCTGAAAACCCACCTAATATTTTGATGTCAAATGCTTCCATTTTAAATTTCATGAAGATTGAAGCTCATTTGAAATATTAATTTAAAGTTTCAATTTTGCCTCCAGACGTAAAACGTGTCACAAAAATGTTTCATTTTTGCACAATCAGAGGAAAACCCACCTAATATTTTGATGTCAAATGCTTCCATTTTAAATTTCACAAATATATGTGCTTGTTTGAAATATTAATTTAAATTTTCAATTGTGCTCCCGGACGTAAAACATGTCACAAAAAAGTTTCAATTTTGCACAATCAGAGGAAACCCACCTAATATTTTGATGTCAAATGCTTCCATTTTAAATTTCAAAAACATCAAAGCTCGTTTGAAATATTAATTTATAGTTTCAATTTTTCTCAATCAGAGGAAAACCCACCTAATATTTTGATGTTAAATGCTTCTATTTTAAATTTCACGAAGATCTGAGCTCGTTTAAAATATCAATTTAAAGTTCCAATTTTACACAATCAGAGGAAAACCCACCTAATATTTTGATGTCGCATGATCCCCTTCCATCTCGAGATCCATTCATTTCTTCCACTCCACCACATAATCCTCTTCAAAGTAAAGATAAAAATACCCCTTCATCTCCATATCATTATCCCTATCCATCTCAAGATCCTATTACCCTTCCGCATGACCTTAATCTTCCACAAGATCCCATCACACCTATCCAATCCATCCATGAACCCCATTCACATGGACTCACATCTTATTTTATAAATAATAAGTATCCCATTGGAAAAATAATTTCTCAAGATGTTGGTAAGCCTTCCACCCCTTCCAAATCATAAATCCCCCTATCTAAACTCAAATGTTCCCATCACCCATCCTCCAAATCCATTTTGGGCCCTTATATCCAAAACTCCATCCCTTCCTCATCCACCTCCATTTTGGGACCTTATATCCTAAAACCAAATCTTTCATCCCTTCCATCGATTTTTGGTCCTTACATATCTCCATCCATAATATCCAAGTAGACCACTTCATCACCTTAAATATCTAAGAAATATCAAAAAAGGCACACATACTTGAATCCATTCCAACATTCACCCTCTATTATCCCATCCATTAACTCTTTACACCATTTATCCTCATGCACCCATACCATGACTAATGGAATAAAATTGGATGCCAAAGCTAAAATTCATAAAGCTAAAAATTCACCAAAATCCAAGGATCAACATGTACCATCTAAAACACATGTTCAAGAAAATAAAAATATGATCCAAAAGAAAGAAAAATTTAAAAGGACCCAAAGGCCCACAAATAAAAAATCAAAAACCATGTGGATTCCCAAGATACTTATTGAATAAATTCATCTCAAAGAAACATCCAACTTTGCATCCATCCTTCCTAATCCAAAATCTTCCTCCCCTCATAATTCCCCCAATCCTCTATCTCAAAAACCTTCATCTTTAAAATCCATTTTGGGCCCATATATCCCAAAACCCACATTTGATACTCCATCATCTCCTCCACTATTACACCACCCTTAAAGGTGTGTGTCAATGATGATCTTCCCAACTCCCCCATCCATTTATTCACAAGTCTTCCAACCTCCCATACATTATCCACCAATCCTTCCCCACCCCTTCACCCCTTTGATCCACACTTTTTCATAAACAATTATCTCCCCTTCATCCCCCTATCCATTTCATCTCCCTTCCAACCATTCTAAAAGAATCTATGATCAAATATCCAAAATACCTTGGTGCATTGTAAAAAATTAATCAAAAAATATCAAGGAATACCATCCATGAAACTCGATTCTTGAGTCCTTTCACCATGTTCACATGTCCATTTTCTTCTAAATCCACTTATACATCCATTCACTTATCCTTGTCACCTTGCACTCTACACTTTGGGGAAAGCTCCATCCATATGCTACCATACATATCTTACACATCCCATATCCACCATTCACCATCCTATCTAAGTACATCATCCTTTTCCCATATTTGATCTTGACTGTCTTATCCATTACCTTCATCCACACCCTCCATATCCCTTATGAATTTTCCATTTAGTATCTATTATCCTACATAAGTCCATCCACTTTATCCATATTTTTTCTTGACATCCTATCCATATCCTCCATCTCATACTCCTTATCCTATTTATTTTCTCCATATTCCATCCTGTAATAACCATATCATAGTTTTCTTTCAATTTGGTTGCCAGACTCTTTTAGGCCTCATTTCATGTGTGTGTGTGTTGGTTATTTCAGTTGGTTTTGGTTTTGGTGATATTTGGATGTATGACATTATTTCATGATTTTGATATATTATGAGACATTGGATTTGTGTGATACCATGTGTTGATAGTTAGATGATTATGATTATTTTCATAATGATTATCTGAATATAATGATATTATCTATATTTATGGATTTCTGACATACTAACCTCTTATACGCATTTACATAGATTATGTGTATGTTTTATGTTCTATTTGACGTTCCTGATATGGTGTGGGAAAATTTTGTAGTTACTTTCTTGCGAGATCCACATGATTTATTAATCCCTACCATTGCTTGTTATATATTTTCATGTACATGTTTGACTTTGTGATGACATGTTTGCAAGTACCAAGCATCGTCTTCCCTGAATTGGCAACAGTGAGCATGCACTTACATATATCTCAATGGTAAAATAGGGGATATAACATTCAGCCCCTAAACCTTATCCTAAACCTATATTTTTTCCTAGAGTGGACAAGTATATGACTAACTATCTATCTGAATCCATCAAAGTGACATGGATTTGTGAGCATTTTTGTGTATGCTTGTTGCATTTGTTTCAGTTGTTCTTCTTTTTGGATATGTTTAGTTAGATTAATATTGCATTTGGGATTGTGTAGGTAAATGATTAATTAAGGTAATTATTAATATTAATAATTGTATCTTTAATAAGGTTAAAATATTAATAAATGGCTATTTAATTATTAAATATTAATTAAATGCCTCTATTTGATTTAAGTGATTTAGTTATTAAGTCATAAATTAATAATTTAGATTTAATTAATATTAAATATAAAAATTGAAATTTTATTGCATAATTGAATTAATAATATTACTTTAAAGTTGTATAATTGATTTATTTAATTAAAATTATATCATGCGTTTCGAATGTACTTTATTAATAAATTATGACTTTGACTTTATTTTATAAAGTTTAGTTGTGAAAACTCAGTTTAAGTTAAAATTGAAATTAAAGTGATTTCTTTTATTTTTTAAATTAAAATTTAATTCCTAATTAGGTTTGCACTTTTTCAACCCTAGTTTCCTAGGTTTTCTATATATATCTGATCTTGAAGACCATTTTAGGCATTCAATCAAGTTTTAGGAGGATTTTCTCTCTGGAGATTTTCAAAGTTTAAAGAATTGTTTTAAAGCTTGGAGTATTTTGGAGCTTGATTTTCTTCTTTAGTTTTTGAGTCCACTCATCAATTTAAGGTAGGGTTTGAAACCCTTTGAAAATTCTATTATTCAGATCCACGTCTTCTATGTTTCTGAAATACTAGAACCCTTTGCGTGAAAATTCCTTGTTTGATATCATGTTTGTTTGATTTAGTAAATCTTAGGAAAATAGATTGGTTCAAATCTAGAGTTTTTCCATTCCTTTTTGTTCCATAGCTATATTTTTGGCATTAGGTTTTCATTAAAAAAAACACTAAATTGAAACTAGAGTATTTGAAAATCAATTTTTGGGAATATCCCTGGTTTAGAGACAAACCCCTCATCCTATCTCATGAAGTTTCCCACCTTGTAGACTTTTGTATTAGAAGTATTGGGAGAAAAGTCTTGGATTATTGGAGAGATAACAAATGGATTAATCTCAGTGACATTGATACCCTGTTGAAAACTATTAATCTTGACCTGACCCCTTGGGTGATTAAAGAAAACTGTAACAACCAGCTCATCTGGTCCCCTAATCCTAGTGGCATCTTCACAGTGGCTTCAGCGTACTCCTTATCTTCTTCTTATAATTCAGAGCATTTTTGGGCTAAGGTTTACAGTCTCCTTCCCTTATCACTAAAATTAACTTCTTTTACTCGTTGTTTTCTCAGGACAATTTTTTTATAGCTGATAACCTAGCTAAGAGAGACTAGATGCTTCCTAATAGATGTTTTTGATTAAGGTTAAAATATGTTTTGAAAGGGCCCTGAAACCTTTTACAAAAAGTTACTAAAGATAGACTTTAAGAGCTCATACAAACAAAGAACACCTGTATCAAACAAAAGGCAGGACCCAGCAAGAAGAAAAAGACCTAGAACAAGAGAAAGAAAAAACTGCCAAAGATAGGTACAGAAACCAGCACATCTTCCAGCACAACTTCTAGCACCACAACTTGAACAATTTCCAGCAAAAAGTCCAGGCCAACTGTGAGACCTACATTAGACTGTTATAGTTTTACTATTTTGTTCTCATTCTTTCAGTAGTTTATGCTTCAACATACTTTGACTATTAGAGACTTTTTATACCTTTGAGGATCAGTGGAATCCTGTGTTATATATTCAGCACCTGATTTTGTAATCAGGGAACTTTTGAGATGTTTATGTTCTGATTTAGTTTCAGCTTATGTAGATGGATTTTTTGGATCTAAATGTATGAATGTAATATGATGAAAATGGTTTAGGAAACCAATGCTAGGATATTTCAGTTCTAATGCAATGTGGTTTATATGCTTACATATATTGTTGACGTTATGTTATGTTTCATATCATGTTGTTTTGGATCTACTGATGTGTCCATTGAGTGTGCAGGAAGAGTTGACCATGGATCTAAATCGGGGACCCAGTACTGGAACCTATGTATATACCTGTGTTTACCAAGGTCCTATCTATATAAAGAGATATGGACCTCATTGTTATGTGTTTATTTCATGAACGTGGTTTGCATGTATGTTATTAAATTAGTAAATGTTCATGTTATTAAGTCATGTCTAATGTTTTAATTTAATGTGCCAAATTTGGCAAGTGTT
>MU225462.1:1575153-1602808 GCA_018584345.1 Thuja plicata
TGGATGGAAGGTGCTTTGGGGTGGACTGCCTGGACCGAATCTTATAATGATATTCTACACTAGTTGATTTTCTCCTATTTTTGATGATGCTACTGTTATGATCTATCTGTAAATTATGCTACTTTGATACTCTCTGTGTGAGGCTCAACCTCTTTTTGTACATTCGATGTATATTTTGATCTCCTTATAGTTAATAGATAAAAAAAATGTTTAAATTTAATGTGTAAATTAATATTAATAATTACGTTAATTAGTTAAATGTATTTATTTATATTAATTTAATTTATATTAGTTTATATATATATATATTCTGGTTTAAATAATGTTGTAATTTATTAAATATTTTTGAATATAGTTTTAGTTGAAATTAATTTATTATTTTCTTTAATGTAAGTATTTATGATTATTTTTAAGTAGATGATAATTAACTTGATTAATTTTATAGTTAATTATAATTAATTGAATTATTGTGATATTTTGGGAGTATTTTTAAAAGTATATTTTACTAGTGTTTTTATGTATTTGGGGGTTTTTAATTGACCTTAGGTTCGCCAGAGGCTCGGGATTTGTCTTTTCTTGCATATGTTTTCTGTTGTATACATTATGTGAATTGTTATTTTTTTGATTTTATCATGTGACATGGTCGTGAGCATTAAGATCATGTACATTTATGATCATCTTTTGAGAGTACCTTTATGATGAGTATGGTTAATTGTGAACTAGAGAGTTCATGTATGGGTAGGAGCCAACTTTGAGAATTATGTTCACCATTATGATGTATTGATCTTTGAGCCTAGGGTAGGTTATCTAGGTGTATAGAGGGGAAGTGGCTTGAAATGGGTGCGGGGGCCCTAAAGTGGGTGTCAGGATAACTCATTGTAAGTAGCTTAATAAGTGATAAATTAATGAATTTATTAGGTGAAACATTAATATGATAATTGTGATCGTCGCCCATGCCTTAGTGCTAGTACATGATAGAATGAAGTGCAAAAATATACTTGCATAGTTAGGATCCTTGTTTGTATGAAAGGATTACTGAGCCACACATGGTCACTTGGGCGTCGAGGTCCAGAGAGGTTACCAGGATAACTCAAGGGTTAGACGTATGTGATGACACCTCCCTATATGCATCTTAGGTTTCCTACATGTGTTTGTTTCCTCTAGTAATGTGTAGAATCATTATTGTGATAGAGAGCTTCTAGGATCTTCATGTTCATTCCTAGTTTGTTGGTCTTTTATATCCTTGCATTATTCCTTCTTTTTGTATACTTGTTTGTGTGGACCTGGTGTTTATCTCCTCAGAATGGTGGGGTGAACCTGAGGGTTCCACATGACCGAGGTAGTAGTGATTCTTATTACCATTGAGATTTGATGTTCTTATTCATGCTTGGGCTATCCTTGTTGTTGTTCTAGCTTATTTTTCTTCGGGAGACTTATTCATGATCATGATGATGTATATTGTATCTATCTATATTTTGGTTGAGATTCATCCTCGAGATGTGATGTATTGTTATTCATTATTACATACCATACGACTTGTGTAGTAGATGTTGATTCATTATGTATACCTTAGGTATCAGTTTTATATGTGATCTTGTTATATGAGATGTATATTACGATTTCAGTTGGTGTGTATTTTTATGTTATTTATTTATGGTTTTTCATCATAGATTAGTTAACTTGAAAGTAACTCTATGTCATGGGACCCTTAAGATTGTTAACTACATCTTGTTTACTTTATCATTATTTTTATCTTTGTTGTTCTTGCTTCCACATTTGTGTTGTGTAAACCTTAAAAAAATATATTCTTTCAACTTAGTATCATGTTTAGGTTAAATTCTCTTGGGTTCTCTAGTGGGGCTTTACATCTGGTATTAGAGCCTAAGTTTCTACACTAGGAACTTTGGGAACTTTTATGCCCGTTATGTTTCTTATAGTTGAAACTTAAAACCAAACATAGACACATAATTCTTTTATGTTTTCAAAAGTGTTGATTTGTGATTACACAGTTATGTTTGTATTTCCTTTTTGACTTGTTTTGAGATATCATTTTATTTTCTATTTTTTATAGGAAAGATTCCTATTGAGACTAGAGTTATTGTTAAAGGTCAAGATAGAGGCTGAGTTGGAGGAAATGGAAGGGGTAGGATTCATAGCCCTTCTATGAGTTTCAGGTAGGAGAGTGTGCATCAACAGAATA
Organism: Thuja plicata; assembly: GCA_018584345.1. Lineage (NCBI taxonomy): Eukaryota > Viridiplantae > Streptophyta > Pinopsida > Cupressales > Cupressaceae > Thuja > Thuja plicata. Next base: position 1,577,354 of record MU225462.1, read on the forward strand.
GGAAAGAGCATAGGAGTGAGAAACAGGTTGATTTTGAGGAATCTCATACTAGACATTTTTTGGAGGTGATTCTAAATCATCTAGGACCTGAGAAGATTAGGATTGATCAGGATGTATCTCATCTTTTTCAAATTAAGGAGAGAGTGAGAGCGATATCCAGGAGTCCTAGAAGGAGAGACATTGCATCCAATTAGGATATTATTCTAGCTAATCATCTGATAAATCTCCTTATATCATGACCTTCATCCTTTAATTGGACTGGTATTGGTTTTAAGGTAGAGACTTGGCTTATTTTCTTAGATCGATGTTTTTCTATGAATCATTGTGGTACCAATACTAGGGATAGGTGTGTCACTATGCACCTCACTAATTTTGCAGCCACTTGGTGGTGTATTGAGGAACATAAACTTGATCTTAGCATGGATATCATTAATTGGGAGTTGTTTCTTGTGAAATTTAGGGAATGATTCCTATCTTATCAATGGAGGCAACAACGTGCATATGATTTCCACAATCTAAGACAATTATCTATGATTGTTCAGGAGTATGAGCGTCAATTTTTTGAGCTCAAGCAGTATATAGGCTTTGGTAAGGATTGTACTCTTATGGTGAAACACTTTGTTAGAGGAATTAATAATCACATTATTAGGGGAGTTAAGGTTTTTGAGCCTAAGAATCTCAAAGATGCAGTCATTAAGGCTACCTTGGTGGAGACAAATTTGGCTATGGGTCATGGTGGCCAATTGGGTGTTCAGTCTAGTGGTCCTTCTCTTTTGGGTTTTAGATGTAATTAGTCTCAGGGAGATGGGAACTCTAGGAATCCTTCTACCTTCTCGCAAGGTAATCAAAACCAGTAGTAGAAGGGATTATTTCCTCTTATACAGGGTGGTGGTTCTCAGTCTAGGAGCTTCTATAACATTCAGCACATCAATTTCCATTTGACTACTCAGCCTTCATAGAGATCCCATCAAGATGTTATTAGGGGTAGTTTCCAGCATTCTAGTACACCTTTAGCTAGGAGAGGTGTTAGTAAAGGAGGTTGTTTTTCTTGTCGAGAGTTTGGTAGCATTGTGACCAATTGCCCTCACTATACAACAATATAGTTCTCAGGATAGAGTTCGACAACTTCAGATCCTACAGTTGAGGATGTTGGTAGAGCCCACGAGGTTTTTGAAACCATTGATCACTGTCCAACTGGGTACCGAGCCACTATGAATGGGTTTGCAAATAGAGGAACTGTAGCTGGATTTCATACTTCTGTAGCATGGAATGATCCTCTGGGTTTGAACTATAGAGAAAGGAAGGGTGCTATGGGATCTTTGCATTGACACTTATATGACTTAGTAGTATGATTTGGGTTTGAGGGATTCACATCCTTTTTTTTTTGCTTCTAGAAGTAACCCTAATTTTATAGGGGGGTGTAATACCCACCCCATAGTTTCCTTTCAGTTTTGTTGCCAGACTTTTTTAGGCCTCGTTTCATGTGTGTGTTGTTTATTTCAGTTGGTTTTAGTTTTGGTGATATTTGGATGTATGAAATTATTTCATGGGTTTGATATATTATGAGACATTGGATTTGTGTGATATCATGTGTTGATAGTTAGATGATTATGGTTATTTTCATAATGACTTTATGAATATAATGATGTTATTTATATTTATGGATTTCTGACATACTGACCTCTTATATGCATTTACACAAGTTATATGTATATTTTATGTTTTTTTGACATGCCTAATATGGTGAGGGACGAATTCATAATTACTTGCTTGTGAGATTCATGTGATGTTCTGATCCCAACCGTTGCTTGTTATATATTTGCATGTACATGTTCAACCTTGTGATGATAGGTTTGTAGGTACTGGACATCATCTTCACTGAATTGGAAGGAGTGAGCGTGCCCTTACATATGTCTCAATGGTAAAAGTGGAGAGATAACATTCAAGCCCAAAATGTTATCCTAAACCTATATTTTTTCCTAAGAATGGAAAAATATCTAACTGATTATCCTATCTAAACCTGTCAAAGTGACGTAGATTCATGAACCTTTTTTGTGTATTATTATTGCATGTATTTCATTTATGTTAGCATAACTGATGCAGTGATGCTAAGTGATGAATTGATGAAGATTGGTATAGATTTGATAATAGGAAAATCATTTATTTGGTTGTCATTCATGTCAAATACTTGACTTAATGTTTTCAATATATTACCTGATATAGTGTAAGTGAATCATGAGGTATTGTATGTTTCTAATGTTTCTATTATTATAGAAGTTATATCATGTGTTTTGATGTTAACATTTCCATCGTGACTTTTGATATGTAGAATTAAGCTGGTTATGTTTGAATGGACTAAAATTGGGTAATTGCTAATACAGTCAGTGATAAACAGTAAATGATTTATTTTTGTTTCAGATTGATGAAGTATTTGATGGAGTGGTCATAGGATATCATTTTAAATAATGCCAAGATACTATATGTATGAGCTTGAATCATTATGTTAACTTGTGCTACTAGTTTAATTAATGGGAAGTGGTGTTAACAAAATGAACATGTAAAAAAGATAGATTTCTTGAATAGGCTATGAATATTTGTAGATCGGTGATGGAATTCGGTATGGAAAAAGGATCAGTGATGGCCTTCGCAAAGTGGAGAGTTATTTTTTTTATTTTTGGTACGTACTTGACAACACATTTATTGAGGTATACATGTGAGAAGGCTTCTTCAGGAAGTTTCTTTTTGGTCAAAAGAGGTTTATGAAATGGCTCAACTACCAAGGTAAAATTGATGAACAAGTCAACGCGGTCAGAGGAAAATGTTCTATGAGTTTCTAGATACATTGTATCTTACCTAGGATGATCTAGATTGTTCATATCTTAGATCTAGGGTTTTTTGTAAGTCAGTGGAAGTGATTCTATATAGTAGAACAGTTGAAGAAGAAAAAAAAGGGAGAAGAGATCTGATTTGTGAATTACACAAGGATTTGGAGATAGAGAAAGAAAAGGAATCAAGTGTGATTGAGCTGTAGAAGAATATATAGTATGGTGATGTATTTCAGAGCTTAAAAGGATCTGATCATGCAAAGGTAGTGCAGTTTTCATAGATCATTTTATCTATTGCTTTCTAATCATTGTAATAGTAGAATCCCCTAACAGGGTAGATCCTAACAGATCTTTATTATAAATTTCCTCTAACAAGGTGGCACATTAGCTTGTGTTTATATTCCTCTAACAAGGCTTCTCCCAATAGGGAAAAGATCTTAACAGGTCTTAGTAAAATCCCTTAACCGGGTAACACCTAATAGTGTTTTGTAAACCTTTACCAGGGTAAGCTCCTAACAGGGTGTATTCTAGAAGTGTACAAATCTTGTGGGTATCATCTCATACCATGGCTTTTCCCAACTAGGAATCCAAGTGATAAATATGGTGTTTAGATTGTGTGATTGATTACTTGTGGATGTATGCATTAAAGTTTACTTATGTTAGTTGCTCCTATATGTTTTGGTGCATAAAGTTAAAAGAAGTTGAAATGATGAATTTGTGTGGATTATTGATTCACCCCTCCCATCTCAACAATTAGACCTATATTAACAATTGGTATCAGAGAATTGGTCCCCTGATTGTGAATGCTTAAAAAATTTGGGAAAATATCTAAAAATGTATAAGAAGGAAGCACCTAAGTTCTCTAAAGAAAAGTTCTCTACATGGGTAAGAAGGATGAAGCTACATTTTTCTAGTATTAGAGAGAAAGCATTAGATCATCTTACAACCAAGTATGTTCAACCTTATGACATTTTAACTCTTAATAAAATAAAGAGAAAGTTGGAACACAACTCTGTTATGACAGAAATTGCAAGTGATTTAGCTTGCCAAGTTTGTAGATATCAAAGAAATAGATAATGCTAAAGATATGTGGGATAAGCTGGCAACAGTCCATGGTGGTGATTCTCATTTCAAGAAGGCTAAAGTAGGAAGTCTCAGAGGAAAGTATGATTAAATGAGAATGCATGAAGGAGAAAATATTGGGAAATACAACAAACGACTAAAGCAAGTTATCTCTAGTATCAAAGGAGCTGGTGGTCAACTTGATGATGATGATGTGGTAAGTAAAATCTTGAGAACCCTTCTACCATAGTATGATATTAGAGTCTTTGTTATATAAGAACTGAGATCTATCACTCCTAAAAATGTGACTCTATATTCTTTGATTGGAAGGCTTACTACTTTTGAGTTTAAAGTAATTTTGATACTAGTATGCCTAGAATAGAGTCTGCTTTCAAAACCTCCCTAACCATTGGTTCATCAAAGAAAGGAAAGGAAGTTTCTAACAGTTCTGAAGGGAAATATGATTATGATTCTATCTTATATGATGAAACAGAACAAGAAGAGTTGGAAGCACTGCTAGCAAGGATATTTCCTAGAGGAAAAGGAAAGTATCAAGGTAAACTACCCTTAAAATGTTTTTCATGTAATAAAATTGGTCATATATCTTCTAGATATCCTAACAATGATAGAAAGGATAACTTCAAGAAATTCAAGAACTTCAAAGACAAGAGTAAGAAAGCATGCTACCTAGAAAAAGATGGAGTGACTGATGAAGAATCAGATGGAAGAGATATTCCTTGTTGCAGTCAAAGAAGATCCCTCAACCGGTGTAGATGGAAATAGTGAGCAGAAAGCATTGATTTCAAGCATGAATTATAGTGGTGATTGGATAATAGAATGTGAGTGTATACATCACATGACCGGTGATAAAGGAAAATTTATTTCAATGGAAGAATTTGATGGTGGTGCAATTAGATTTGGTAATGGTTCACCATGTGTAGTAAGAGGTAAAGGTTCTATAGCACTTAATGATACTACCAATTGATGCAGGAGCATCTTGGGTTCATGGAAATTTTGTTTCAACCAAAAATCTATTTTCGTTTGAGCTTAATAGCTTGTTGGAGACTTTTGGTAAAATACTTGGTAACTATTCTAGAGTTCTTAGTTGAAGGCTCGGTTCACCATTGGAATTGGTTACTATTCTTGGCTTGGTTTCACCAAATGGTATCAATGGCTTGGTGGTTTCTTGTTTCCTATCTCACTGAGTGTGTTTTCTTTTGTTGGATCTTTGGGCCAACTTGTGCATTTAATTTTGGTCACAATATTAATGTTGGATCTCTCATTGGGGAATGTGTGGACCTAAATATGGTTCATTTCTTTCTTCTATGCTAAATCTTAAGGATCTTTTTGGCCGACCTTTACAGTAGCCTCTTGTATAAATCTAACATTTTTTTTATCAGTAAATTTCTGCTTATATTAATTCATAATAGAGAATTACATAAATATTTTACACCAACTATCCAAAATAGAGCATGCACCAAAACAACCAGCCATAGAGCCAAAACTTGACTAAGCCACTACTAACTCCCCCATCCACTGAAACTAAAAACAAAACCCAAAAATGCACTAGATTTCTTATATCTAGCCAAACCACAAGCTAAATTATTATAGAAACTAAACCAAGCACTAACCACACCCTACCAAAACCACCCCAAGGCCTCCTCATGGGAGAAGTTGGGTATTGCAGTCGTACTTGATGAAGTAGTACCAGGACCCACCACCTTCCTTCTCAGATAGTGTCAAGGCATTGGTCTTCCTGACTCATACCCCATTTTTGTGGAATTTAATGGAGTGGTCTTTTGTCATTTCCAGCCTCCACCACCACTCACCACTTTCCATTCCTCCATTTTGTCTAAGAAATACATAACCATCACCCAACCCCATCGTACTTCAGGCGGTCATGCTACCATCGACCAAGTATAATTCCAAATGACCAGGGGATGAACATCACCTGAGCTACCACCAATCATGCGCCATGGGCCACCTGGCATATGGAGACCCACCCCAATTTCCTCTCGGTCCACAATCCCCTCTAGACCTTCAGACCATTTTGACACCAGACACTTCTTTGTCACCCACAATATTTCTTCCTTTGTATTGCCCACAAGGAATACCAATGCCAGAAAAAGGGAAGAAATTTTGATATTTGTGCAAGGAAACACATTTGTATTCATAAATTCATCACCGAAAAAGGTTGAAATTGCCTCCTAGAATTCAGAATCATCAAAGCAGAAGGTATTTTTGAACCTTTGAACTGAGATAGAATCCTGAAAGGCTAGAAGTTGGTTTGGGGAACCCAGAGAGAAATTGTCTTCCATGACTTCTCCACCCATGATACTCTAAGACTCATGACCAACCACCCCACACACTCTATAGCACTGCCTTACACAATAGCGTCACACCCACAGTACCACCTCTCTCTCGCAAGCCTTACTCTGCAAGAGTTTTGAATGAAGCCAATGGCCCCCACACCTTTATCAAGAAGGTTGTTCCTTGATTTTTTCACCCCATCAAACCATCAAAAAGGAAATCCCACTATACATCTAGTAGTCACCTTCATCTCAAATAGGATCTAGCCATAATCCTTGAAGCAAAAATCTTGCAAGGGATGACCAATCAAACCTACTGACATACTTCCCCAACCTAGCCCCAACATCATACTCCTTACTCCCTTTCCAAAGCCGACGTACCACTTACCACATCACACCATCCTTGACCAAGCATGCCACCTCTCCAAAAAGTCAGCCTCAAATGTGGAAAAGGAACAACACTGAAGACAATCATTTCCAAATCCCGATCATTGCCTCCAAACACATAATTCCTCTTAAATCTGTAGTTGTCTGCATCACGTGCCATATGATCAATCTATCTCATGCCATTCAATATTTCAAGAATCCTCCAAAAGTTTAGTTTTGTCCTCAATTGGTCTCCTTATACCTATGTTAGATAATTTATCTTCCATCTCATTGGCATCTTGACAAACATGAATGATATGTACCTCCGAGATATTCCTGAGGATGCCCCTAATACACCTAATGTATTGATTCAAATGCCACACATTCATTTCTCCCTTCTTGATTCTATTGATCACTAGCATAGAGTCCCCTTCCAAGACCAGTCATTGAATACCTAGATTATTTTCCAACCAAACAACACCAATTGTTGTCTGGCATTCAACAACATTATTGGTTCTGTCTACCAATCGCATAGATCTTAAAGCCAAGATTTCCCCAGACTCATTCGTAGCCACATAGCCAACCCCTGAGGGGCCTAGATTCCCTTTGAAAGCCCCATCAAAGTTGATTTTGATCCATCCCGAAGTGGGGGAGCCCATTTAACTACTTTTTTCCCAAAAAAAAGATGATTAACCCTACTAGGCCCATGAACAGACCTTATATAAATGTAATGTGTTGTTCATAGGTTTCAGACAATATTGTTGAGTAGCAGTTTTAGCAGTACAACAAACTTGGAGATTGTGGATCTCACATGTATGAGGACTATTCTGTAATATATTTTGAATGTATTTTCCATAACTAGGAAGACCTTATAGCCCAACATGTATGAAGTTTGATGAAATAATATAAAGTATCTATATTCCTTCTCTTCTTCTCTGTGTTTGAGCTTCTGAGTTGTGATTTTTCAAGTAGGTTTGGTGTTTGGGAGTGCCTTTGGCCCTAGATACTATCCCTCCTTATGTCACCAATTTTGATGATGTCTATTGGGCTGACAGATTAAAGTATAACTTGTTAAGTGTTGCTTAATTAAATAAAAAAGGTTTCAGGTTGGAATTTAATAATGGTGTGTGCAAGATCTTAGGAACATCTAGAGAGTTGATTGGTATTGGTAAATAGACTAGAGGTAACCTATTCTAATTCAACTCTACTAATAAACACTACTTGATTGCTAAATTTAAAGACAACTAGCTATGGCATAAACATTTGTTCATATTAATTTTGATATTCTGGTAAAGGTTAGAGAACATAAATATGTTAGAGGTTTGCCTACTCTAGCTAAGCCTAAAAATGCTATGTGTAAAGAGTGTCATTTGGGGAGACTAACTAGGTCTTATTTACAAGTAAGGTTTATTCATCTCAGAATATTCTTGACCTTGTTCACACTAACTTGTGTTGACTGATGAGAACAAAGAGATACTATGGAGATAAGCAATTTATCTTGTTTGTTGATGATTACTCAACAATGATGTCTTCTATGTTTTTAAAACATAAATCTGATGCATTCTACATGTTCAAGGTGTATAATGAAAGAGTGGAAAAATAAATAGGTAAATCACTTAAATTTCTTAGATCTGATAGAGGAGCTGAGTTCACTTCACAGGAGTTTACAACATTCTATGAAGAACATGTTATCAAGAGACAAATTTTAGCACTGAGAACACCTCAATAAAATGGTATTGCTGAGAGAAGGAACATATCCATAATTGATTGTGCAAGAACATTGTTGATACAATAGGAAGTGGTACAAACTTTTGGAGAGAAGTTATAATTACTGCAGTTTATATTTTAAATAGGGTAAAAATTAAGAAAGGTACAAGAAAAACACCTTATGAGCTATGGTATGATCATACTCCTAGTGTCAATTACTTTACAAATTTTGGAAGAAAATGTTACATAAAGAAGGATGATCAAAATGGTAAGTTTGATTCTAAGAGTGATGAAGGAATATTTCTTGGCTATTCTACTAGAAGCAAAGCATATAAGTGTCTAATCGAGCATACTAACAAGATGATTGAAAGTGAAAATGTTAGAATTGATGATTTTTTTGAAAATAATGAGGAATATTGCAAGAAGGAACTAGAATATTATGACAGGTTTGTTTATGCTCAATTAGTGGAGTTAGAAATAGTACCACAGGCGACTAAAGTGTTGAATGAAGCACAACCAGTCAATAATTAGGAAGGTAACCAAAGGATAGAATCAAAACTCCCAAGGTATGTGAAACTAAATCATACACAAGATCATATTATTGGTGAAAAAAATGTTGGAATAATGAAAAGGAGCAAGGTAAGAGAAAGCACTTGTCTGGTATCTGAACTTGAACCTAAAACTATTAAAGATGCTTTGGACAATGATGATTGGATTATGGCTATGAAAGAAGAATTAGAGAAAATAGAAAAGAATAACACTTGGACTTTATTACCTAGACCTACTGACAAGAATTTTATAGGTACTAAATGGATTTTTAGGAATAAGATGAATGAGAAAGGAGTAGTGATCAGAAACAAGGCAAGACTAGTTTAAAAAGGGTATGCACAAGAAGAAGGACTAGACTATGGTGAAAATTTTACACCTATTGAAGGAATTTAAGGTGTAAGGATATTGTCAGCATATGTTTCTCATAAAGGATTTAAATTATATCAAATGGATGTAAAATCTACTTTTCTGAATGGTGTGTTAGAAGAAGTATACATTGAACAACCTGAAGGATTTGCAAAGGAGAAAGGTAAAGATATGGTGTGTAAATTGTATAAATCTTTGTATGGATTGAAGAAATATCTAAGAGCATGGTATTAAAGGTTACATGCATATCTTATTAAGATTGGTTTTACAAGAACTAGTGACAAGAGAAATGTATATATGGAATCTGAAATTGAAGACATAACATTGATTACTGAATTTTTTGTTTACGACATAGTATTTGGTGGAAATGATGCATTGAGTAGATAATTTGAATAGGGAATAAGGAAGGAATTTGAAATTTCTATGATAGGAGAAATCAAATTCTTTATTTTACTTCAAGTAAAATGGAAAAAGAAAGGTATATACATAAGTTAATCAAAATATGTGAAGGACATTCTGAAAATTTTTGGCATGGAAGATTCGAAACCAATGGGAACACCTATGGTCACAAGTAGTAAGGTATCTAAGGATGATGAATTAAAAGAGGTAAATGAAACATTGTATAGATCCATTATTGGTAAACTACATTATGTTGTGCACATTAGACCATGTAACGCCCCGCCAGGGAACCCGAGAGAAATTAACCTAAAACATGATACTAAATTTATAGAATGATTTTTTTTAAAAGAATTTATAATTGATAAAGAATAAAAATGTGGAATCAATATAACATAAGACAATGCATACTTATAAATGAAACTCATTTACAAATTAAAAATCCCAAGGGTTCCATGACGTAGAATCACGTAAGTTAACTAATCTATTAAACACAATAAACAAAATACAATCTCCATAAATGCAAAATAATATACAAGAACATCATGTCATAAATGAAACCTAGATACAATTGATACCATAAGGTATACATAATGAGCCAAAATCCACTGCACAAGTCATATGGTATGTAATAATAACCCAACATAAAGTACAATAAAATAATCAAAGAATGTCACAAGTGATACAATGATACAAGTATACAACATAAAAAAGATAAGAACAAGTCTCCAACAATGAGCAAGAAGTTACAACTCCAACAAGGATCATTCTATCAAAAGTCACAAACATCAGATCTCAATGGTAATAAGAATCACTACCACCCAACCTCGTGGAACCAAAGGTCCACTCCCACCATGCTATGGAGATAACATCAGACCCACACACACGGGAAATAACCAAACATGCAAGACTAATGAAAAGGTACACTAGATAAAAAGGTAACAAGAAGATACCAAGGTTTAAAGTACACAAGATCAAGAGACCAAAACAAGTGTACCACAAAGCTCATGTAGGAACCTAGAACAGATAGAGGGAAGTGTCATCACATAATTCCACTCTTGAGTTACCCTAGTAGTCCCTCTGGATCCTGGCCCCCAAGTGACTCTATGTGGATCAGTAATCCTTTCATACAGACAAGGATCCTAACCATGAAAGACATCAAACAAGAATCTTCTCTCACTCCCATCCTAGCATGTACTAGCACTCAAGGCATGGGTGAGAACACAAAAATATCTTATTAATGTTTATCTCCTAGTAGATTTATTATGTTGTCACTTATTAGGTCACTTGTAATGAGTTATCCTAGTAGCCTCTTAAGGCCTTGGCCCCCATTTCAAGCCACTTCCCCTCTATGCTCCTAGATAACCTACCCTAATGTTCCCATCCAAAGAGCCAAAGAAAAACCAAAACCATAAAAGACTTTTTGTAAAACATTAAATCATGAAAGTCACTAAGAAAATGCTAGAGCATAACAAATAAAATATCATCCTATACAAGGATAAAACTATCCATCCCATATTGGACATCTCAACAAAACCATACCAATTCTCGTATTACATCATAAGATCAATGATCATCAAAAAATCAAAAGAACCCATCTCCAAACATAGAGTAACATAATCCACAAGGATCAACATTCAGAACATAGACCAACTATAAAAGTAAAAACAAGGTGACGACCACTATTGTGTTGAGTCTTATTATCTTGGTCACCTTATTTCTACTTTATGGTGGTTTTTTATTTTGAATGGTGATCCTTGTGGATTATGTTACTCCATGTTTGGAGATGGGTTCTTTTGATGTTTGATGATCATTGATCTTATGATGTAATACGAGAATTGGTATGGTTTTGTTGAGATGTACAATATGGGATGGATAGTTTGATCCTTGTATAGGATGATATGCTATTTGTTATGCTCCAGAATTTTCTTAGTGACTTTCATAATTTAATGTTCTACAAAATAGTTTTTATTTCTTTTGGTTCTTTGGATAGGAGCATTAGTGTGGGTTATCTAGGAGTGTAGAGGGGAAGTGGCTTGCAATGGGGGCCAGGGCCCTAAGAGGCTACTAGGGTAACTCATTGCAAGTGACCTAATAAGTGAAACTATAATAAAGCTATTAGGAGAGAAACATTAATAAGACAATTATGTGTTCTCACGCATGCCTTGAGTGCTAGTACAGGCCAGGATGCGAGTGAGAGAATATGTGTGTTTGAGGTCTTTCATTGTTAGGATCCTTGTCTATACAAAAGGATTACTAAGCCACATAGAGTCACTTGGGGTCCAGGGTCCAAAGGGACTACTAGTGTAACTCAAGAGTGAACTTATGTCATGATGGCACTTCCCTATATTTGTTCTAGTTTCCTACATGAGCTTTGTGGTACACTTGTTTTGGTCTCTTGATCTTTTATACTTTAAACCTTGGTATCTTATTGTTACCTTTTTATCTAGTGTACCTTTTCATTAGTCTTTCTCTTTCAGTTGTTTCCCATGTGTGTGGGCCTAATGTTATCTCATTAGCATGGTGGGAGTGGGCCTTTGGTTCCACGAGGTCGGGTGGTAGTGATTCTTATTACCATTGAGATCTGAAGTTCATGACTTTTGATAGGATGGTCCTTGTTGAATTTGTGACTTATTGATCATTGTTGGAGACTTGTTCTTATCTTTCTTATGTTGTATACTTGTATCAATGTATTAGTTGTGACATTCTTGGATTATTATATTGTAATTTATGTTGGGTTATTATTACATACCCTGCAACTTGTGCAGTGGATGTTGGTTCATTATGTATACCTTATGGTATCAGTTGTATCTAGGTTTAATTTATGAAATGATGTTCTTGTATATTCTTTTGTATTTATGAAGATTGTATTTTGTTTATTGTGTTTAGTAGATTAGTTAACTTACGTGATTCTACATCATGGAACCCCCGGGATTTGTAATTTGTAAATGAGTTGCATTTATAAGTATGCATTGTCTTATGCTATATTTCTTTTGCATTGTTATTCTTTATCAATTGTAAATTCTTTAAAAAAAACCATTATGTAAATTTAGTATCATTTTTTAGGTTAATTTATCCTGGGTTATCTGTCGGGGCGTTACAGACCAGATATTGCACATGATGTTGGCATTGTTGCAAGATTTTCATCAAACCCAAAGGACTCACATTTGGTTGCAGTAAAGAGGATCTTCAAATATTTGAAAGGAACTAAAGATTATGTCTTATGTTATCGTAAGGATAGAGATTTTTCTTTGAATGTATTTACTAATGCAGATTGGGTAGGAAATGTTGATGATAGGAAGAGCACAAGTGGTGGAGCATTCTTTCTAGGTGAAAGATTAGTCTTCTAGACTAGTAAGAAATAGAATTGTATTTCTCAATCTACTGCAGAGGTAAAGTATGTTGTTGTTTCTCTTAATTTTTAGAAAGTGGTATCAATAAAATAGATTCTTGAAGGAATTCATGAGAAGGTCACATAACCTATTGTTATCTATTGTGATAACACTAGTACAATAAATATTTCCAAGAATCCAGTGATGCACTCGAAGATAAAACACATTGTAATAAAATATCATTTTCTAAGAGAGAAAGTACAAGAGAAGGAGGTAAGGCTTGATTATGTGTCTACTAAAGAACAAGTTGCTGATATATTCACCAAGCCCTTACCAAAAGATACCTTTGAATATCTTAGAGGTAGATTGGGGGTTATTCCCCTATCTGAAGTTAGTTAGAGGGTGATGCTGATTGCATTAGTTCATATGTGTTTATCATAATATGATATGTATGAATTGATGTAGTGGTGGACAACTTCTAGGGGAGAAATCTTAAGTTGATGGTGAAACAGAGTAATGAGGAATGAAAGTGTACTCAAAGATGACTAAATGATTTAACAACTTTGGAATTTCTCTCAAAGGGGGAGAATATATATGCACTTCCCACAAGGGGGAATATGTATTTTATACAAGGGGAAAAGATGAAAGGTGGAGTACATGATGATGAATAACTAAGTGAGAAGACACAAGTAGAATATTAGAGGCAAAGATAGAAGTGGAAACATTCTTATAGAAATCAGAATGAAGCGAAGATATGTGAAGAAAAGTGATGTTGATAAGAGTGTTGTCATCAATGCCAAAGGGGGATATTGTTAGAATAACTAATGTAGTGATGCTAAGTGATGCATTGATGGATATTGGTACATATTTGATAACAGGTGAATCATTTATTTGGTTTTCATTGATGTCAACTACTTGACTTAATGTTTTCAGTATATTACCTAATATAGTGTAAGTGAATCATGAGCTGTAGTATGTTTATAATGTTTCTATTCTTATGGAAGGTTATATCATGTGTGTTGATGTTAAATTTTCCATCGCGACTTTTGATATGAAGAATTAAGCTAGTTATGTTTGAATGGACTCAAACTGGGTAATTGCTAAAAAAATCAGTGATAGACAGTAAGTAATTTGATTATTGTTTTAGATCGGTGAAGTTTTTGATGGAGCGGTCATAGGATATCATTTTTAAAAATGTCAATATAATATATGTATGATCGCAAATCATTATGTTAACTGGTGCTAATAGTTTAATTGACTGGAAGTGGTGTTAACATAATGAACACATAAACAAGACAGAGTTCTTGAATAGGCTATGAAGATTTATAGATCGGTGATGGAATTCAGTATGGAAAAGGATTGGTGATGATTTTTATAAAGTGGAGAGTTAGTTCTATTTTGTGGGAATTACTTGACAACACATTGATTGAGGTATACATGTGAGAAGGCTTCTTCATGAAGTTTTTTTTTGTCACAAGAGGTTTATGAAATGGTTCAACTACCAAGGTAAAATTGATGAGCAAACTGACACGGTCAGAGGAAAATGTTTTATGATTATCTAGATACATTGTATCTTACCTAGGTTGATTTGGATCATTCATATCTCAGATCTAGGATTTTTTGTAAGTCAGTGGAAGTGATTCTATATAGTAGAACAGTTGAAGAAGAACAAAGAGGGAGAAGAGAGATGATTGTGAATTACAAAAGGATTTGGAGATAGAGGAAGAAAAGGAATCAAGTGTGATCGAGCTGAGGCAAAATATATAGTATGGTGATGTATTTTAGAGCTTAAAAGGATCTGATCATGCAGAGGTAGTGCAATTTTCGTAGATAATTTTATATGTTGCTTTCTAATCATTGTAATAGTAAAATCCCCTAACAGGGTAGATCTTAACATATCTTTATTGTAAATCCTGTAACAAGGTGACAATTAGCTTGTGTTTAAAGTCTTCTAACAAGGCTTCTCCTAAAAGGGCAAAGATCATAATAGGTCTTAGGCAAATCCCTTAACCGGGTAACACCTGACAGTGTTTTGTAAACCTTTAACAAGGTAAGCTCCTAACAGGGCGTATTCCATAAGAGTACAATTTTTGTGGGTATCATCTCACACTGTGATTTTTTCCCAGTTATGTTTCCACATGATAAATATGGTGTTTACATTGTGTTATTGATTACTTGTGGATGAATGCATCGAAAGTTTACTTATGTTAGTTGCTGCTATATGTTTTGGTGCATAAAGTTAAAAGAAGTTGAATCGGTGAATTTGTGTGGATTACTGATTCACCCCTCCCCTCTCAGTAATCAGACCTGTATTAACAAGTTCTTCTATTTAGATATTTTCAGTTAGATTAATATTGCATTTTGGCTTGTGTTGGAAAAAGATTAATTAAGGTAATTATTAATGTTAATAATTACACCTCTAATAAGGTTTAAATATTAATATATGTTTATTTAATTATTAAATATTAATTAAATGTCTATATTTGATTTAAGTGATTTAATTATTAAGTCCTAAATTAGTAATTAAGATTTAATTTATATTAAATCTAAAAAATTGAAAGTGATTACATAATATTACTTTAAATTTGCATAATTGATTATTTAATTAAAATAATATCATGCATTTTGAATGTACTTTATTAATAAATTATGTCTTTGACTTTATTTTATAAAGTTCAGTTGTGCAAACTTAATTTAAGTTAAAATTGAAATTAAAGTGATTTCTTTTATTTTTTAAATCAAAATTTAATTCCTAATAAGGTTTACATTTTTTCAACCCTAGTTTCCTAGGTTTTCTATATATCTAATCTTGAAGGCCATTTTAGCTATTCAATCAGGTTTTAGAAGGATTTTTCTCTCTCAAAATTTTTGAAGTTTAAAGAATTGTTTTAAAGCTTCGAGTATTTTGGAGCTTGATTTTATTCTTTAGTTTTTGAGTCTACTCGTCGATTTAAGGCAGGGTTTGAAACCCTTTGAAAATTCTAGTATTCATATCCCCATCTTCTATGTGTCTGAAATACTGGAATCCTTTGTGTGAAAATTCCTTATTTGATATCATGTTTGTTTGATTTAGTAAATTCGACGAAAAAGGATATTGGTTTGAATCTAGAATTTTTCCCTTCTTGTTTGTCCCAGATCTATATTTTGGGCATTAGGGTTTCATTTAAAAAACACCAGTTCGCAAGAAGAGTATTATTGTTTTCCCAAATAGGGTTTTGGGTGATATGCCTTCATCAGAAAATGAAATTACATGTCTTCTTTTCCAAAGTTGAAATTTGGCCTTTAGATCTAGATATGCATGACAAAACATAAAGTGAGGTTAAATTGCATGCTTACAATAGAAAACATCCCTAAAATATTATTTTAATAATATCATAACTTTTGCATGCATATCGATTCTCCTATTAAGTAAATTGCATGCATTTAGATAAATTAAAAAAAAATGGTAATTGCATATCTTGAAATATATATATATATATATATATATATATATGTTATGTCTCTTTATTTTTATAAAAATATATATATTTAATATATTAAAAAAGTTGTTATATAAAAAAAGATTTAAAAAAAAATTATAATTACAAAAAAATTATGTGAGTAAGTGGTGGGGACACCACCCCCACCATCCCTCATTTGTAGGTCTGCGGTGGCACCGTGGGTACCACTGTAGCTGCAGAGCCTCTAGTTCACCGTGGGTACCATGGTGGTCATAAGACCTATGGTCCACCATGGGCCCTATGGGGACCACAATGATCTGCTATGACAGACCCTGTGGGGTGAGGGGACGCCCCCCCCCACTTCATTTTATTTTGTTTGTTTATTTTAATTTTATTTTATTTTTATATTAATTAATAGTATTAATAAAATATATTAATAGCTAATAGCTAATATTATTAATATTGATATTTATTAATTAATTTTATTAATTAGTAATAATGTTATATATATATATATATATATATATTGGTTTTAATAATGTTGTAATTTATTAATTAAAATATAGGTTTAGTTGAAATTAATTTATATTCTTTAATGTAAGTAATTATGATTATTTTTAAGTAGAAGATAATTAACTTGATTAATTTTCTAGTTAATTATAATTAATTGAATTATTGTGATGTTTGTGAGTATTTTAAAAGTGTATTTTTCTAGTGTTTTTATATGTTTGGGGATTTTTAGTTGACCTTAGGGTTAGTTCACTAGAGGCTCATAATTTTTCTTTTGTTGCATATGTGTTTCTGTTGCATGCATTATGTGAATTGTTATTGTCTCGGTTTTATCATGTAACTTGGTTGTTAGTGTTAAGTTCATGTGCATTTGTGATCATCTTTTGAGAGTAACTTTATGATGAGTATGGTTAATTGTGAACCAGAGAGTTCTTGTATGGGCATGAGCCAAATTTGAGAATTATGTTTACCATTATGATGTATTGAACTTTGATCCTAGGGTAGGTTATCTAGGTGCATAGAGGGGAAGTGGTTTGCAATGGGCATTGGGGCCCTAAAGTGGTTGCTACAATAACTCATTATAATTAGCTTAACAAGTGATAAATTATTGAATTTATTAGGTGAAACATTAATAAGATAATTGTGATCCTCTGCCATACCTTGAGCGCTAGTGTAGGCTAAGATGGAGTCTGAGAATATGCTTGAATAGTTAGGATCCTTGTCTGTATGAAAGGATTACTAAGCCGCATATGGTCACTTGGGTGCTAGGGTCTAGAGAGGCTACCAGGCTAACTTAAAGGTTAGACATATGTGATGAAATTTCCCTATATGCATCTTAGGTTTCCTACATGTGTTTGGGGCCTCTGGTAATGTGTAGAATCTTTATTGTGATAGAGAGCTTCTAGGATCTTCATGTTCATACCTATTTTTTTGGTCTTGTATATCTTTTCTTATTCCTTGTTGTATACCTTTTTGTGTGGGCCTAATGTTTATCTCTTTAGTAGGGTGGGGTGGACCTCAGAGTTCCATGTGGCTGGGTGGTAGTGATTCTTATTACCATTTAGATCCAACATTCTTGTTTATGCTTGGGCAGTCCTTATTTTTTTTCTAGCTTCTTACTCTTCTACAGACTTATTCATTATCACGATGATGTATATTGTATCTATCTGTATTTTGGTTGACATTCATCTTGGAGATGTGATGCATTTTTATTCATTATTGCATACCCTGTGACTTGTGTAGTGGACATTGATTCATTATGTATACCTTAGGTATCAGTTGTATATGTGATCTTGTTATATGATATGTATATTACACTTTTAATTGGTGTATCTTTTCATGTTATTTTTTTATGGTTTTTCTTCGTACATTGGTTAAATTAAAAGTTACTCTACATCATGGGACCCTTTAGATTGTTAACTGCATCTTCTATTATGTTTATCTTTGTTTTTGGTTCTTCCACATTTATGTTGTGTAAACTTTTAAAAAAAATGTTTCATCGACTTAGTATCATGTTTAGGTTGAATTCTCTTGGGTTCTCTTGCGGGGTGTTACACATCCCTAATTCTATATAATTCCATACTCATTTCCTATGTATTTGATCTTTATTATCCTATGTATTTCTTCCATTCCATATTACCTATCCTACCCACATCCTCCATGTCATATTTTCCTATCCTATTCATACCTTCCATCTCATATCCATTATCAATCCACCTTCCACTTTCATACCTTTTCTCTTGATCAAAAATAGAGACCCTCAAATATACATGCATGCTTTGGATAACACAAGCCTTCATTCCCTCCATTCATATACATTAAACACCATACTTCAATCTCATGCATATTTAGTGGGATTAAGAAAAGTATTAATATTCCTACATCCCTTCCATCTTCTCAACCTATTATTTCATCTACTCCTAAAACATCCTCTCAATCTTCAGTAGAGTGTGATCATATTGAGAAACTTCATGTTACTCCCACTAATATCTCTCTATGGGATCTTCTTAAAACTTCTCCCTTTTATCATGATATGCTTCAGGAAACTCTACAGAAGATCCTTGTCCCATCTTCCACTAGACTACATGATTCAAATGCTTTATTAGATTGTATATGCTCTGGTACTTTAGAGATTACATTTCATCAGTATGAAATTTCATCCACTAAAGTACAAGATCAAGATGATCCATTAATGATAGTTCCTTTTGAAAATGGCATTGGTATTAGACGTAATCACATTGATACCGGTTCGGAACTCAATGTTTGTAGTATTAATCTTTTACCTAAAATCAAAATAGATCCAAGTTATCTTTAAAATTATTCTTTATCTATACATGGGTTTGATGATGTTGTTCAAAAATCTCTAGGTACAATAATATTATCTTTTCATCTTGGACCTATTACTTTACCTTCCCAAGTACATATAATAGGTAGGCACTCTACAATATAATCTTCTTCTAGGTAGACCATGGATTCGTTCCATGGGTGTTGTCCCATCTACCTTGCATAAATATGTCAAATTTATTCATAAGGATCAAGTAGTTACAATAAAGACTAATCATGCATCCCTCCATTATTATTACAAGTCTAAGGCTAATTAGTCTTCAAGTTGTGCTACTTTAAAAAATCTAGTCAGTTCATCATTTTCAGGCACTATTACACCACCATTAGTTCCTAATCCTAAGGATGGTGCTAACTTTCCTTCTTCTCAATAAAATACATACCTCAGTGATGATCGTTGTCCTTTGGATGAAACTAACCCTATCCACTTAGATATTCTAAAGATTTCATTCATACCTGTTATTAAGGATGATCATTCTTCTATATTGCAGTATAGTGTGAATGTTGTCAACTATGCTAATAATATTGATCCTCCCCCTTTTGAGGAGTTGAAATCATGCTATGGTCTAGGATTCAATATTATTTCTAAGAATGGGTATAAAGGAAAGGGTCTTGGGCACATGGAACAAGAAGTCAAGGTCCCTTTGGAATTGAATCATCAATCTTCTATGATGGGTTTAGGTTACAAGGCTTCTCCTTTATCTTCACCCACACTTTTATTTTCCAATGTCTATATGACCACTTCTTATGAGTATTCAAACCTTCCTTTACAAGAGAAAGGGTTGCTTCCTTCTCCTCATATTTATCTGAACAAGAGCATATATTGTTGTAGAGTCTTAAAGCCCACTTGATAACTCTTCCTCCCCCTACACGTAAGAGGCTTCATGATATAAATGATGAAGTGAGGCATTATTTTTGTGCATATCATCAAATGCTTGGCAATTCCACTAGTGAATGTAAGGACTTGAAAGATAAAATACAAGAACTTCATGAGTCAAGTGTCATCAATCATTCGCCTATTGGAAGGCCCACTTTTTTCTTCTATGCATGATAAGTGCTATTTAGGTTTACCTATATCTTATCTTTTCTGTTGATCTATCCTAAGATCTTATCTTATCTTATTTTCCTTTGTGGGGGCCAATCCACTATCTTATCGTATTTTATCTTATCTTCCTTTGTGGGGGCCAATCCACTTTCTTATCTTATCTTATTTTCCTTTTTGGGGGCCAATCCACTATCTTATCTTACCTTATCTTCCTTTGTGGAGGCCAATCCACTTTCGTTTCTTATCTTATTTTCCTTTATGGGGGCCAATCTACTATCTTATCTTATCTTATTTGCCTTTGTAGGGGACAATCCACTTTCTTATCTTATCTCATTTGCCTTTTTAGGGGCCAATCCATCGTCTTATCAAATATTTCCCTATCATACACCTATCTAGATATTTCTATACATATCAGCATGATCTTAAGTTTCCCTATCACGCACCTGTCTAGCTCAATGCTACGTGTGTCAGTGCAATGTGTCTAAAGTCACCCTATCACATGCAATCTAGATTTTTCTATGAATTTTAGTGCACCATATAAATTCTCCCTATCACATGCCTATCTAGAATTTTCTATGCATGTCGAAGCTTTATCAAAATTTCCCTATTGTATAACTATCTAGCATAACACAATTTTCTACCTTTTCCCTCTCAGGATGCTTAGAGTCCCTGGTAGTAGCTATCTCTCAACGTCATCTTTGCATTAACCACATTTTATCCTTGTTTCCTGTCATGTTTGAGCATGATTCATTTGGACACTAGCACATTGCACAGATGTTTGCATGCCACACATTTGTCCACCAACATCTTAACATTCAAATGTCATTCATGTGCATGCTTTATACTTGTCACTTTCTTTTATTGGTGGAACAACCTAGAATCTTCTAGAACTACTTGGGAGCATCTATTTCCCCTTTAAATTGAGGTCTTTTCTTCATTCAAGGTGAGTATAAGTTCTCTCTCAGATTCTAAGTTCTCTCTAAAATCTCTCTAATTTATCTCTCTCTTGAAAGATATCTCTAGTGCTCTTGTATTTTCTTGGCTTCTATAGCTCTCTTGCTCTCATGCTTCCTACAATGGTCTCTTACAACACATTTGTTAATATCTTTCTCTCTCACTTATATCTTTGAGAATATTGGGATTCATCACATCCTTTTCTATCAATATTATTTTATTTCATGCAATAGGGGTTTTCCTCCACTAGTGGGGTTTATTTCTATTTGCATATCTCACAATAGGGGGTTTCCTCCATTAAGCGGGGATTGTTTATATTATGTTGTCATTTATCTATTTATCTTTTCAATATATTTATCTATCCAACTGTTGTGGAGGTGGAAAACACCAAAGTGGGGACTTGAATGAGGGAGGTCTCCAAACAACCCCAAATATTTATCCTCTCTTGCGTGTGTGTAGGTTCACTAGAAGCGTTCAAATGCATGAAGGTTTTCTTGTATTTAATTATCTTACTTATTTTTATCTTCATTATATATTATTTGTTTTTATATTATTAACTTTGTATTTTGCATGTTATCTGAAGCACGGACCAGGATTTTTACCAAATTTTGAACATTTTCTATTTCAGTCCATATAGGACCATAGTGCATTGCGCTGGTGTCCTTGACCGAGAATCTCAGATTTGGACCAAAGACTCTCAATTGTCTAGTCTTTCCATTTTTCGAACAAAAAAATTATTTTCTTCATCTATAATAGGATATTTCTACTATTTTATCTAGTTTGGAAGTATCTAAATGTGTGGTGAAATTGGCTCTGTATACGGATCATAGTCTCCTTATGGCATGGTCAAATTTATGACATTATAGTTCTCTTCATTTGAGTCTTACAAAATTTCACAAATTTTGATGGGAAATCATACACATAACAGGATTTGGAAAGGATTAATTGATATTGGGGAGGGCACCTTCAATGATGTGTTGTGTGTACCTCACTTAACTAATAATATTATTTCTATCTATCAAATCACTCATGGCGCAACAAAAAGGACTATGCAGTTCATAATTGATTTAATTATCATCAAAGACTTGGAAAATGGAGCCATAATTTCTATTGGGGTGGTGGATCATGCATCTCAGTTATACTCCTTTTCAAACTTTGTTCCTATTGACGATTTTCATTCTTCAGATGATGATCACACTTATAATGTTGATTCAGAGAGGAGAACTTTGGCTACTTGAACTTGGGTATTCTCACTTGTGATCAAGTTCTTGAGCCTTCCAATTCATCTCCTCCTATTGATATAACATCTATTGTTGCTCCTGATGATGCTTGTACTGCTACAATTTTGGCTTCTTGTTGTTGGAGGTTTGTTTATGTGTAGTTGATTTATTGTATGTTTGTCATTGATGACAACATATAATATACAGTAGCATTCTGTAAGAACTTATCAAAATAGTGTTATCCAACCTTGCATGGTTAGATACATGTTGTATACATTCCTTGGTTACTATATTCATACACACAGGTCCAAATATGATGTTTTAGTCAAGTTGTGTAATTCTGTTATTAGCAGTTATAGTTCTAGAAGAGTATCTGTTCAGAGCCAAAGTTTTAACATGTTTCTTGAGTTGTGCCTATCTTCAGGATATATGTGTGTATATTAATGATTATTTATGAGTTAACTATGTATGGTTAAACATCTCTATCATGTAACATCAGGATCATGTTGTTTGAGATGATTTGGTGAAGCCGACTTAGTGAAGCGCCGCGTCTGTTTAGTTTGTGTTGCACGGACTTAATATTGTTTGTGTGCTTAGTCAAGTCAACAAAGATGTTTTTGAAGTGTTTCCAAGATTCATCATGACCTTCTACTTTAAATAAGACACTTATAGTAGTTTGTTTGTAATTGAAAAGTGTGAATGATAAGAACAGAGATAGAAAAAGTACAAAGTAGAATATCATAGTTGTTTCATTCATCAAGGATCTATGTGAATAAGAAGTTGAAGATTACTATTCATTGGAACTAATCAAGACAGCAGGTCTACTCTATAGTTCATCATCAGATATAGTGTATATCTATTCTACAAAAGGTTGTAGCCTTCACCACTGAAGCAGTGAGCTTTTGGATAGTGAGTCCACACCCCTAACAGGGTTATTTGTAAAAGACTCTTAACAGGGTTAGACCTTTAACCAGGTCACTATACTTATTGCATTGTAAAGTAAAACTCCTAATAGGGTTAAAATATATTCTAATAGGGATTACTATAAACAAGTATAGTTCATTGTGGGTGCTAATTCTCACCGGGGTTTTTACCATTTGGTTTCCCCGTAAACAAATTGTGTGTTGTGTACTGTGTCATCTGAATGTGCATTTACTTTATTGTATTCTGAAGTTAATAAGAGGAAAGAATTAAATTGGATGATAACTGATTCACCCCCCCTCTCAGTTATCCTTTGGGTCTATTCTAACAATTGGTATCAGAGCCAAGTGCCTTGGAGAAGAAGCCTAACAGCTTAAGGTAGATCAAATGTCTTACTTCAGAAAAGAGAGCCCTAAGTTCGATGGAGAAAATTATCTGGATTGGAAAAAAAAAATGATAACCCATCTACAGTGTGTTGGTTTTGATATCTTTGAGATATCCACACAAGAAGTTGTTATTCCCTCTTTAAAATATCTATCAAGAGATGATGCTACTAGTAAACAGAAGGATACATTCACAGCTAATGCAGTTGCCAAAGAAGCCCTTATAAGCGCACTATCTGACAATGAATTTTTTGAGATCAAGAAATTAGACAAGGCATACACAATATGGAAGTATTTAGAAGAAATGTTTGAAGGAGATATTCAAGCAAAGAATGCATGCAGAAAGACATGGAAAAAGAAATACAACAGTCTTGAGATGTTACCTAAAGAGAACATCAGAGCCTACAATCAAAGGATAAATGAAGCAGTCTCTGGAATCAGAAACAATGGTGGAGAAATATTAGTAGAAGATATAATGGACAAGCTATTAACTACCTTAGCATTAGACTATAAAAAAAAGATAAGTATTCTAGAGGAAACCATGCAATTCTCACAAGACTTCAAGAGAGAGCCTTTGATCAGTAAAATCTCTGCATTTGAGATATCAAGATTGAAGACTAAAACTAAAAGTGAAATAGCTTTCAAAGCCTCAGTCCATGGTAAGAAATCCTTACACATCTCTAGCCATAATGAGAAAGAAGAAGTTGATGAAGAACTAGAAGATATCATTGCTATGATTGCTAAAAGAGAAAAGAAAGGAAAAGGAAAATATGAAGGACAACTTCCATTCAAATGTTTTTCATGCAACAAGATTGGTCACTTTGCATCTAAGTGTCCCACAAGAATCAAGAAGTTCAGATCTGATTACAAACCCAAATATAAGAAGGAATGTTACCATGTTGAAGAAGGTGTAACTAATGAAGATTCAGGAGAGGATGAAATTGGATTCGTTTCCCTTAGAGACATGGAAAATTTGCTCGAGGAAATGGACATTGCAGATGAAAAGGAAGAACAAGAGTTAGCCCTAATTTCTAAAGCAGACATCAGAACTGATTGGATCATTGACAGTGGATGCTCTCACCATATGATAGGTGACAAAAATAGATTTGTTCATTTAGACAAATACAAAGGTGGTATGGTTATATTTGGAGATAACACTCCTAAACCTATCATAGGTAGAGGTTCTATCAATTTGGATGGAAAGAACAAGACATATGATGCTCTGTATGTTGATGGATTACATCATAACTTGCTAAGTGTTGGACAACTACTTGAAAAAAGTTATCATTTGGAGTTCAAAGACAACAAGTGCATCATTAAAAACAAGGATGGAGACATGATTGCATCAGGCTCCAAAACAAAAGGTAATGTTTTTCATCTCAATTCAGATGTAAGTTGTTTTGTTGCAAAAGTGGATGATAGCTGGTTATGGCACAAGAGACTCTATCATATCAATTTTAATAACATAGTAAAGATAAGTAATGTCAAGGCAGTCAGAGACCTTCCAAGTATTGCAAGACCAGTTGACACAATGTGCAGGGAATGTGTTATGGGAAAGCATGTAAGGAGATCTTTCAGAAGCAAGCAGAACTTAGCTGAAAAAAAATTGGACCTAGTGCATATAGATTTATGTGGTCCTACCCAAACAAGATCATACTATGGAGAAAGGTATTTCATTTTGTTTGTTGATGATTTTTCAAGGATGATGTGGGTTTCATTCTTAAAAGAGA
>MU225462.1:1604913-1618834 GCA_018584345.1 Thuja plicata
ATCTAACTCAATCTAGACCTGACATATCTAATGCAGTTGGCATTGTTGGAAGATTTGTAGCTAAACCCAAGCAGAATCACCTAATGGAAATCAAGAGGATATTCAGATATCTAAAGGGAACTATAGAATATGGTTTATGGTATCCTAAATCAGAGAATGTACAACTTCATGTGTATATAGATGCAGATTGGGTAGGTTTTATTAATGATAGGAAGAGTATTTTAGGAGGAGCAGTATTTCTTGGAGATAGGCTGGTTTCTTGGATAAGCAAGAAGCAGAACTGTATTTCTCAGTCAATAGCAAAAGCTAAATATGTTGCAGCAGCAATGAATTGTTCAACCATGGTTTGGATCAAGTAGATGATTAAAGACTTTGGTATTCATGTTGATTATCCTATTGTTATTCCCTGTGATAACACTAGCACTATTAACATGTCTAAAAACCCTGTGATGCATGCAAAGACAAAACACATAGAGATCAAGTACCATTTTCTAAGAGAAAAGGTTGCAGACAAAGAAGTGAAATTGGACTATGTGAGCATCAAAGAACAGTTGGTAGATAGTTTCACAAAACCTTTATCAAAAGATACTTTTGAGTATCTCAGAGAGAAGTTGGGATTAATTCCCTCTCCTAAGTCTGATTAGAGAATACAGGAAGAACATCAGTCATTTGTGACTAATAAATGATTGACTACTCTACTTCTGGATTAGTACCTATGCCTAATGGTTTATGGTGCCCTTTTCCATTGATGTCAAAGGGGGATTATGTACTAAGGGGGAGCATATACTCTGAGGGAGTATATATTAATGGAACAAAAACACAGTCAGAGGAACTGCAGCAGTGTAGAGAAATATTTGATGAGGATATTGAGAAGATTGTAAAAGAAAGAGGAGACCATGAATAGAGGATTTTTTTTAAATCATATGTTTCCATCAATGTCAAAGGGGGAGATTGTTGGAGATTTGTTTTTGTGCAGTTGATTGATTGTATGTTATTGATGACAACATATAATATACCGCAGCATTCTGTAAGAACTTATCAGAACAGTGTTATCCAACCTTGCGCGGTTAGATACATGTTGTAGACATGCCTTGGTTACTATATTCATACACGCAGGTCCAAATATGATGTTTCAGTCAAGTTGTGTAATTCTATTTTTGGTAGTTACAGTTCTAGAAGAGTATCTATTTAGAGCCGACGTATTTAACGTGTTTCTTGAGTTTCACCTATCTTTAGGATATGTGTGTGTATATTCATGATTAGTTATGAGTTAACTATGTTTGGTTAAATGTGCCTATCATGTAACATCAGTATCGTGTTGTTTGAGATGATTTGGTGAAGTTGACTTAGTGAAGCGTCGCGTCTATTCAGTTTGTGTTGTGCGGACTTAATATTTTTTGTGTGCTTAGTTAAGCCGACAAAGATGTTGTTGAAGTGTTTCCAAGAGTCATCATGACCTTCTACTTTAAAGAAGATACTTATAGTAGTTCATTTGTAAGAGAAAAGTGTGAATGATAAGAACAGAGACAGAAAAAGTATAGAGCAGAATATCATAGTTGTTTCATTCATCAAGGATCTATGTGAATAAGCAGTTGAAGATTACTATTCATTGGAACTAATCAAGATAGCAGGTATACTCTATAGTTTATCATCAGATATAGTGTATATCTATTCTATAGAAGGTTGTAGCCTTCACCATTGAAGCAGTGAGCTTTTGGACAGTGAGTCCACACCCCTAACAGGGTTATTTGTAAAAGACTCTTAACAGGGTCAGACCTTTAACCAGGTCACTATACTTATTGCATTGTAAAGTACAACTCCTAATAGGGTTGAAATATCTTCTAACATGGATTACTATAAAAAAGTATAGTTCATTGTGGGTGCTAATTCCCACTGGGGTTTTTACCATTTGGTTTCCCTGTAATCAAATTGTGTGTTGTGTACTATGTTATCTGAATGTGAATTTACTTTATTGTATTCTAAAGTTAATAAGAGGAAAGAATTAAATTGGCTGATAACTGATTCACCCCCCCCCCCTCTCAGTTATCCTTTGGGTCTATTCTAACACTTGCGATTCAATGCAGCAAGATATACATTGGCTTCNTTGTATTCTAAAGTTAATAAGAGGAAAGAATTAAATTGGCTGATAACTGATTCCCCCCCCCCCCCTCTCAGTTATCCTTTGGGTCTATTCTAACACTTGCGATTCAATGCAGCAAGATATACATTGGCTTCCAAACATAGTTTTGTACAATATAAAATGGTGAGAAATGCTAGGATGTAAATCACTCACCAAATCATACTGTACATTGGAATATAAACCCACCCTTAAAAAATATTATTAGCACAACCCAAAAAGGATGAATGGGTTATAATGCAAGATCTAGGCAAAAGTAGGATTTGGGTATTCCTTATGAATAAAATGTGATTATGATATGAAAATACATGAAAGAGACTTATGTTATGAAAAAGGAAATGATTTCAAGCAAGATATGATATCAAATCTGATGTATAAAAGGAAATTAAATATGAAAAGAAGAAGAATGAATTCACCTTGAAAGCTAAGAGAGGAGGAACAAACTTCAAATCTGGAAATGACTATCGCAGACCTGTCAGGATCAGGAACTATTCTGGATATGAAACCCTGATGCCTATATTTCCCAACTATCAAATTAACATATCCTTAGGAAAATGCCGACTCAAGTTGGCATTGTCCTATAAATTTGGCCTTGTCCTAGAGACTCAAAATGTGACAAATTCTGTAGAGGGTCAGTCACTGGTTCTCCGACTCTAAAAATATGGATCTAAAACTACACAACCTATTCCTGCACACAATAAAGAAGAGGATTTTTTTGTGGAAAGGGGCTTTCCTTGGTCAAGCCCTTATATAGGAATTAACCTTGAAATATAATCAAATTTTCATAAGGAAATATAACATAAATCACCTTATACCTCAATGATGTGATTCCTATTTGGAGATGATCACAAGTGTTGATGAAATAGCTTGGACTCCACAAAAACACAATAGGAAATCATGAAACCAAACCCTTCAATGATGAATGTTGTAGTTTTCCACAATGTTGGATTAAGGAAGAAATAGAAGAAGAAGAATTGATGAATGAATGTCAATCTCCTCCCTTGATGTCAAACTCCTTTTCCTGGCCTCCAATGGGGAAAGAATCTAGATATATGGGGAAATTCCTTGAATGCATGATGGAAAAGATGGAATGAAGACTTCAAATTCTTGATGGCTTCCTTGTACTTGAATGCTTGATGGGCTTGAATGCTTGATGGACTTGAATTCTTGATGGTGGATGCCTTCACTAATGGATTTTTTTTGGCTTGCTTGACTTTAATGCACAATATCTTTCTTTATAATGCTTGCATGAAGTTAAGATGTAGGTATTTAATGGATGTGAAAGTGAAGGGAAGAGGTCTCCTTTTATACATATTTTTGGGCTCAGATTTGCGGGGCTGACCTAGGAAAAGAATTAGGAGAAAATGCCTTCACATTGGGCCTACAACCGCTTTGAAACCAATCCCCAAGGACAAGGCCAACTTGGGCTAGCCTTGTTTAGGACTAGTCTAAATTAGACCAGCCTAGTCCCAATAGCATTGATTTCAGAGTGATTACAGATCTAGAAAAGTGTGAAATTTTTTGGGGAATGAGCATGAAAGGTATGAAAAATAAAGCATGAATACCTTCATATCTTGGAATCAACAAAATGGGGTTTAATAGGTCCTAGATGGGAGATAATTATATGAATGGGTGGATTATAGGGTAATAATACATATAAATTAGAGTCATTCTCAAGTTTTAAACAAATAATGTTGATTTGAAGGATGTAAAAGGGCTAGAAAGATGTGAAATCAATGTGGGAACCCATAGATGCTAAAATGGGGTCTAAAAATGAGCACCTAATAAGGGTGCTTACTTTTTAGGATGGTACAAGTTCCCTGGTAATACTAATTGAAACACATTGTAGGTTTTCTTTTCGATTCTTATATTTAATATTTGTAAGACATCATTGATGATATTTATCTTCTCTTGATGGATATGATCCTCCTTTAGTTTTTGTGAAGGAATACCTTGACCCTCTTCCTAATTCTCTACATGATCATCCTTCATAGTTTGACATGATTGTGGATACTTTGGACCAACATTTGGAGTTCTCTTTATCTTCAGAGGAGACACTTGAGTCTTTAGATATTGTTCTACAGTCATCTCCACTAGATCCTAGTTTGTCATTTTCAATAGTATGGCCTACTACACCTGATTTAGAGGAGGCAATGTTCAACATCAACATGGGGACATGTGAGAAATTTTTAGATACTCTATATATCTTGAGGTTCCTTCCTACATATTCCTTTCAGGATTGGAGGGACTTCATTCATACACCTCTAGTTTTGTTTATTTGTAAAGGGAAGCATGTTGTTTGATGATCATGGAGCATCTTCTACATACAACTTAGAGCATCTATGATCGGTGTACATTATACATTAAAGTGGGGCTACTTTGTCTCCCTTCTTCTCTCTTATGGGGGGATTTTTTCCTCACATAGGGTTTTGTCCTTCTCATTCTTCTTTGAGAGACCTTTAATGTATTCATCTCTCTTTTGAGGGGGAGTTTTGTCCCATTGGGTTTTATCCTTTTCTTTGTTTGTGAGAGATTGCATTTTCATTTGTACATGGGTGCCTAACATTACCTAGTAGTCGAAACCCATCTTGCATTGTTAGCTTGAGTTTTCATTCCCCTAAGTTGTACTTAGGGGGGGTGTTGGTGTAATTAATTTCTCATAATTACACTTTACTTGAGCTTACTTAGTGTAATGCATAACATAGTAATTTACAAATGTGACACTTAGAAGTTTGCACATTTAGTTGCACATGGTGTAGGAGAAATTCCAATTTAGGTGGTGATAATAGTTATCATATTCCACTTTATGTGTTGTATCCATCTTTAGTGCACTCATCACTTTATCATCCTCCACGTTTTCAAATACTTCATTGCATAATGGAGGATGATCCACCTTTGGTGGACATGTGGTTCCAACTTGTGTGGGTGATAAGTTATCTCTTGTTTATCATGTCCATTTATTTCCTTGCCTATATAAGATCTAAACATCCAAATCAAAATCAAGATGTAAATAATCAGGTTCATCAAAATATAATGTGGGGAAATAGATTTTTCTACTCTATACATGCAAATTGGGACTCTCTGGCCCATTTTCTGTTGATTGCAGAATATTGATAGATGACATTGATAATGAATTTACAGAGTATGGTTTCCATTACTCAAAAAACATTACACAGGTAAGAAATTTTTGTCTAAGTATATGAAGTTATAGAAATGGTTAAATAGTAATATCCAATTAGTAACAAGAAGTTAAGTCAGAAAGGTAACTGGTGAACATGATAACAGGTGAAGGACATATCAGTAAAGGAAGACAAGTTTTCTATTGGTACATTGGAAGGTGTAAATACAATAGGTATAATATTATTTATTACCACTCCTCTTAGGTCACATGGATACAAGCATAAGTGAAGATACCACCGACCAATTAGTTCAGTGAACAAGTAAAAGTTAAAGTTTATTGAACGGTTTTGATTAATTGGCTAAATCGGTTATGACAGTGGATGATTCAATGAATCTAGACAACATGAAAAATGTAGTACATTGTCCAAAGAGTTGAATAAGTCAATTCTTAGGTATTTGTGTACAGATTTGTGTCTGAATCCAAGGTATATTTAGACCAACAATATTGAAGGAATATTTCAAATTGGAGACAACAAATTAAAGTTTGTTATGGATGATGCAGTAACAATTTCAAGTTTCTATAAGTTAGTTATGATTGATAAAGCTATTTTGGAGGGAAAAAAAAACCCTAATTATTTTTACAGTCAAATTTAAAGGCTATAAGATGATAGTTGTTGTTGTTTTTGTTGTTGTGAAGAGATAGTTATGTTGTTGGGAAGCAGTTGAAGTATTTTTGAAAAGTAAGATCTTGGACATTGATTACAGAGCTATTTCCAGAGAAGCTACATGATTAGATTCAAAATAAGAACAAAACATCAAATGGTCTGATTAGCATTCAAGAGTGAATATCACATGTCAATTATTCTTTCTATTTTCCTAATAGTTTCAACAAGTTAAAATTCCTTAACAAGGTAGTCTCTAGATAGACTTGATTGTAAATCCCTTGGCAGGGTGAACATTGTAATAGTGGGATTAAAATCCTCTAGCAAGGTAGTTTGTAATAGGACTATAGATACTTCTAATAAGGTATCATTCACTCCTAATAAGGTGAGTCACCTAGAAAGTAACATATTGTAAGCTCCTAACAAAGTGCTCTTTTCTACCATGGTGAGAAGATTGTGGGTTTCATCCCCACTATTTTCCCTCTGACCAATGGTTTCCACGATAAAAATCTGAATATTATGTGTGTGCATGTGTTGTCATTTTATTCATTGCACTTTTACTTTATAATTATAGTTATATGCTTCTTCGTTTGGAAGTTTTTGCTGCTATTTAAAGGTATAAGTAAAAGTCTGAAATTTTTATCAGCATTGATTCACCCACCCCCACCCCCTCCACTCTTAGTACCTATTATTTCCAACAATTGGTATCAGAGCTCAGACTCTCTAGAGGAAAAGTTTGACAAATTAGGGAGTAGATCCAAGGAGATGGAAAACTATAGTTATGAAAGATAGTTAGAGACAGCCAGCGAGATGATTGAGGAGTTGAAGAACAAGCTTAAGAATTCATTGGAAAAATGGAAAGAATTGTTTGAACAACTGAACAAAATTATAGATAACATTGATGAATTATATAAACGAAGCGTTAACTCTGAAGAAGCTGAGGCTGCAATATAAGATTTGATGGTAAAGAACAAGATTCTGGCTAAAGAAGCAACCAAGATGAAAAGAGAACAAGAAATTCAAGCCATAAGGATGTGTGAAGTGCTTGAAGGCATGAAAGTTGCTAAAGATGCAAAAAGGATTGTTGAAACTACAAATAAGAATGTTGAAGATCTAATCAGAGAAAATGATATTATACATCAAAGGTTGAGACATGAGAACCATGCACTGAATAAATAGCTAATTGACACCGGTGATGAAAACTTACAAAGTGTGCTGAAAATGAAATACTGAGGTAGGAGAATGGACAACTAGAAGAGGACTTGAAGATTGAAAGAGAGACAAATGAAAAAATTAAGCAATATGAACAAAGCCTATAGAAGATTGATGAGCAATTGAAGAATCAAAGGTGACCTAGAGATACTTTTGGCTTGGGATATACCAGTGACAACAAATTTGAAAAAGGGGAATCAACCAAGTCTGGTGTTGAACAACAATCAAATATTCCTAAGGTTTATACAAGTCCATAAGATAAGAAGCCTACTAAACCCACTTGCTACAATTGTGGAAAGTCTGGACACATTGTTAATGTATGTAGAAGCAAACTAGTGAATGTTCCAAGAACTAATCATTTTGATGGTTATTGTTATAATTACAATAAGTATGGTCATCAAGCTTATGAGTGCAAATCAAGAACTATTACTAGATCATTTGAAGAGAGTTTCAATAGCTAGTGTTACTCATGCTGATGACATGTAACTGATTGAATGTTTTACAATATTAAGTTGAAGATAATGCAAGGCATTAAATCAGTTAATGTATTGTATTGTCATTGATGTCAACTTGATATTATCTGTACGATCATGTACATAATTCCAAAGCCTTCAGAAAACCAAAGGAACAAAGGTTATACTTTCAGCAATGCATAAAAGTCAAGTATTCACTAAGTGCCAAACAACATCGATGAAGTGCACACTGACAAATAGAGAAAAGAAGAATAGTGACAGTGATACTCGATGATCAGAAGTATAGTGTTGCTTGACAAAGCAAAACCACAAGATGCCCGATGAGCAAAGTCAGAAGGTTGCCCGACGAGGTAAAGACAGTGTTGCCCGACGAGTAAAATTCCAATGATGCCTAACAAATGGAGATCACGAAGCTAACTAGAGTCTCACTGATGGAACTGTCAGTTGTCATCGACAACTAACTGCAATGTTGACTGACGAAATAGAAAGTTCAGAAAATGCCAAAATATCTAGCTGGCAGAGCTAAAAATAGACTTAACTAGTTGTCTACTTTGTTTTAATCGACCAGAGATAAGTGATTGATTTAAAGATGATTTGTACAGCTGGAAAGAAGATATCTACGAGACAAATTAGGATTTATGCTTTAAATCTAATTGGCTGGATTATTTTTCACGCCAAGAATCAAGAATCAAGAAATAATGAATATTATGTCTATATAAGAGACAAGCTTAATTCATTTACGAATGGGATTAAGGGGAGTGAATAGAAAGAGGATGCTGAAGAGAAACTGATGAAGAACAACTTCATGCAGTCCTGATCAAACAAGTTGAAGAAAGAGCTAAGGAATTCTACGCACATTGATGAACAGTGAGCACAACATCACACAACAGAAAGTATGGAGCACAAGGATTAATTGATAGATTGGTCAGAGAGGTAATGTACTTAAATAGATATAAAAATATGCAATTCAAAGTTGCAATATGAACAGGTCATAGTGTTTTAGTTAACCATTGAAGCATCAAGTCTCTTAACCAAGCAGGACTTAACAGTCTTCTATATATTGAGGTACATCTCAAGAAGTGCCAAAAAGGTTGATTCATGAAAGTAGCATTGGACTTGCCCGATACCTATTGACATTCTAAGAAGGAGGCTGATTCAAGGATGGTAGAAATAGATGCCTGATACTAAGTGACAACCTCTATGTATAAAATCCTCTAACAAGGTCTCACTTAACAGTGTGTTTGTAACCTTTAACAGGGTTGGCTCCTAATAGGGCTCACTTCAAAAGAGTAAAAATTTGGGCTACCGGTCCCATTGGTTTTTCCCTTAACAGGGTTTTCACATTAAAAATTCATGTGCTATGTGTGTATGATTCATTTCTTTACTATCTTGCATCTTACATAGCTAACTCTGGATTGATCGGTATACTCTGCTTATTTACTAAGTTTTGGTAAATAGTTATACTGCTTGTCGGTAATCAAGAAAGAATAAGGATTGACAGAGAAAACCAACAGACAGTTAATCTTTAGTAGTATTTCATGGCATGCATCTTGTAGGGACATAATAATCTGAGATTTATTGATTGGTGGTTAAGTTTGAAGGATAAATTTTTGAGCCCACTGATTCACCCCCCTCCCCTCCCCCTCTCAATTATTACAAACAATTGGTATCAGAGCTTGTGTGCTTAGAAAGGAAGGTTTCAAGACCTAAGTCAAGATCACAAGATGAACAGACAAGATGTGCCCAAGTTGAACAAAGACAAATTTGCTTCATGGCAAAGCAGGATAAAACTCCACTTATCAGATATTGGTAATGATGTTACTCAATTCCTAGATACTGAATATGTGTTTCCCATAGGAGTATTGACAGTAGATCAATTGAGAGAGAAGCATGAACACAACTACATGGTCATAGAGCTTTCTTCCTCACTCTCTAATGCTGAATTTGAAGATGTCAAAGATTGAAAAATTGCAAAGAAGATGTGGGACAAACTGAAGCTTGTACATGGAGGTGATAAAAATGTTTTGAGAGCCAAGGCAAAAAGCCTTAGAGGAAAGTTTGATGATCTTAGAATGAAAGAAGGAGAAAAAATCACATAGTATAGCACAAGAATCAAAGAAGTAGTCAATGCTATACAAGGAGTTGGAGGTGCACTTGAAGAGGAGACAGTGGTAAGGAAAATCTTAAGAATCTTACTATGTGTATATGTTATTAGAGTTTCTGCCATTCAAGAAATGAGAGCAGTAGCAAACAATACAGTTACTCTTGATAGTTTAATTGGTAGAATGATTTTATTTGAGATGAATAACTTTGATAATAGTGTCTTACTAAATCTTCTATGAGAATAAGCAAATCAAGTCATAGACACACGTCTAGAAGAGATAGTGAAAATGAAAGTGAAGAAGAAGATCTAGATGAAATAGAAGTACTTATGGCTAGAAGAAAGTAGAGAGGCAAAGGTAAATACAAATTCAAGTTACCACTTGTATGCTTTAATTGTAAAGAGATTGGACACTTTGCTGCAAGATGTCCTAACAGAAGAAAATATGACAGAGTTAATGACAGATCTTTTGAGAAGAAATCTAACATAGGTGATAACAAGGATTATAGAAGTTACCGACAATCTAAAAGAAGAGATACCCGAGACTACAAGGACAAAGGAAAGAAAGCTAGCTACCTTGCTACTTGCAAAGATGAAGATACAGTAAGAATGGGTAATGATACGCGTTGTCCAGTTGAAGGTAAAGGAACTATAATGTTGAATAACCTGATTAAATGTGAAAATGATTATTGGGTAAAAGGATTGAATTATAATCTATTGAGTGTTTTTCAGCTGAATAATTCAGGTCATAGAGTAGCATTTGAGAATAAGAAGTCAAAGATCTTCAACGAATTAGGAAGACTGATTTGTACCGGTGAATAGACTAAAGGTAACTTATTCTATCTGAATGATACTAACACCACTTGCTTAATGGCTAGAAACAAAGACATATGGTTGTGGCACAAAAGATTGTGTCATGTGAATTTTGACAACATGATGAAAATAAGTAGAAGAAGAAATGTAAGAGGCTTACCGACAATGTCAAAGCCTGACAACATCATGTGTAAGAATTGTCAAAAAGGTAAGATGAAAAAGCCTAGTTTCAAAAGTAAAACCCATACATCTGATGATATTCTAGAATTAGTCCACACTGATCTATGTAGACCAATGAGGATGAAGAGTTATTATGGAGATAGATATTTTATTCTCTTTGTTGATGATTACTCTAGAATGATGACAGTTATGTTTCTAAAAGATAAATCTGAAGCATTCAAGATGTTTAAATGGTATAAGGCTATGGTAGAGAAACAAAGTGGTAAGGATCTAAAAATTTTGAGATCAGATAGAGGAGGAGAATTTATATCAGATGAATTCACTAATTTTTGTAATGAGCATGGTATAAAAAGATAGGTTTCTGCACCAAGAACACCACAACAAAATGGGATTGCTAAAAGAAGGAACAGATCAATAGTTGATTGTGCTAGAACACTGATGATAGAGAAAGGAATCACCCAAATATTCCAGAGGGAATTTGTCAGTATTACTGTCTACACATTAAACAAAGTACAATTGAATAAGGACACAAAGAAGATACCCTATGAGCTATGGTATGGTAAAACACCCAATGTAAGTTACTTCAAAATCTTTGGTAGTCACTGTTATGTCTTAAAGGATGATACAAATGGAAATATTGATGCCAAGAGTGATGAAGGTATCTTTCTAGGGTATTCCACAAAAAGCAAGGCTTATAAATGTCTTATCAAGGCTTCTAACAAAATTGTTGAAAGTGCAAATGTAAAGATAGATGAATTTGCAGAAAAGAATGAGCTGGAAAGCACAAAAGAACCAGAGGACTACAACAAGTTTGTATACTGTGAAGAACCCAACACTCTACCTGAGCAATAGTGCTTAATTCCCAAACAAAAGAATGTTGCAATTGACGGTCAGGCAACAAATATCGACGGTCGGGATAATCATCAAAATAATGTGCAAGGTGATGAAGAACAGAATGAAGGAAAAAATGATGATCAAGATAATAGACAAAGAGTTGTACCTGTACTTTCAAGATATGTAAGAAGGAACCATTCAGAGATCCAGATCATAGGAGATAAGAAAGTTGGTAAAAGAACAAGAAGTAAGTCTTTAAACTCAAGTTGTTTAATTTGTGAGTTTGAGCTAAAATATGTCAATGCTACACTTGATAATGAAGAATGGATAAGTGCTATAAATGATGAGATTGAGTAGATTGAGAAGAAAAAGACATGGTCATTTGTGCCAAGACCAGATGACAAGAATGTCATCGATACAAAATGGATATTCAGGAATAAGCTGAATGAGAATGGAGAAGTCACAAGAAACAAAGCAAGACTAGTATGCAAGGGGTATGCACAAGAGGAATATATTATGGATGGAGAGACATGCGTGTTTGACATGAATGTCAGATATTTGTAAAATATTTGTTTGGCATTGTTGTCAAAGGGAGAGAAATTATCCATATTATCAGATCTTTCTAGAAAGGGAAAGAGATTATCCACTATCACATTACTCCAACAGGGAGAGATTATATCCTTAGGGAGATAAATTGTGTGGAAATATTATACAAAGGGAGAGTTGTTGACAAGAGAAAAAGACATCAAAAGAGAAGAAAAGTCAAGGGAGAGAAATTGACACAAGGAGAGAAAACAACACATCAAAAGGAAGAGAGCTGCAAGAATCAAATCTAAGATAAAATAGAGCTTACCGATGGTTAGACATTTATCAGTTATTAGAACAAAAGATTGGTAGTTTGATGAATCTCAACTGTTGTATTTCATATTGTATTAGAAATAGTATAGTGTGATAATATAGTGTGTTTCCATAAATGCCAAAGGGAGAGATTGATGACATGTAGCTGATTGAATGTTTGACAATGTTAAGTTGAAGATAATCCAAGGCATTAAATCAGTTAATGTATTGTATTGTCATTGATGTCAACTTGATATCATCTATACTGTCATGTAAATAATGCCAAAGACTTTAGAAAACCAAAGGAATGAAGGTTATGCTTTCAGCAATGCATAAAAGTCAAGTATTCACTAAGTGACAAACAACACTGACGGAGTGCACACCGACAGACAGAGAAAAGAAGAATAGTCACAGTGATACCTGATGATCAGAAGTATAGTGTTTCCTGACAAAGAAAAACCACAGGATGCTCGACAAGCAAAGTCAGAAGGTTGACCGCTGAGCTAAAGACAGTGTTGCCTGATGAGTAAATTTCCAATGATGCCCGACGGACAGAGATCATGAAGCTTACTGGAGTCTCAACGACAGAACTGTCAGTTGTCACCGACAACTAACTGCAATGTTGACCGACAAAACATAAAGTTCAAAAAATGACAAAATATCTAGCTGGCATAGCTAAAATAGATTTGACTGGTTATCTACTTTGTTTTATTTGACCAGAAATAAGTGATTGATTTAAAGATGATTTGTACAGTTGGAAAGAAGATATCTACAAGACAAATCAAGAGTTATGCTTTAAATCTAATTGGTTGGATTATTTTTCATGCCAAGAATCAAGAATCAAGAAGCAATGAATATTATGTCTATATAAGAGACAAGCTTAATTCATTTACGAATGGGATTAAGGGGAGTGAATAGAAAGAGGATGTTGAAGAGAAACTGATGAAGAAAAACTTCATGCAATCTTGATCAAACAAGCTGAAGGAAGAGCTAAGAAATTCTACACACACTGACGAACAGTGAGCACAACATCATAGAGCAGAAATTATAGAGCACAAGGATTAATTGATAGATTGGTCATAGAGGTAATGTACTTAAATAGATCTAAAAATCTACAATTCAAAGTTGCAATATGAATAGGTCATAGTGTTTCAATTTAACCATTGAAGTATCAAGTCTCTTAACCGAGCAGGACTTAACAGTCTTCTATATATTGAGGTACATCTCAAGGAGTGCCAAAAAGGTTGATTCATGAAAGTAGCATTGGACTTTCCTGATACCTATTGACATTATAAGAAGGAGGCATAGCTGATTCAAGGATGGTAGCAATAGATGCCCGATACTAAGTGACAACCTCTATGTATAAAATCCTCTAACAAGGTCGCACTTAATAGTGTGTTTGTAACTTTTAACAGGGTTGGCTCCTAACAGGGCTCACTTTAGAAGAGTGAAAATTTGGGGTATCGGTCCCAGTGGTTTTTCCCTTAACAGGGTTTCCACATTAAAAATTCATGTGTTATGTGTGTATGATTCATTTCTTTACTGTCTTGCA
>MU225462.1:1619017-1633509 GCA_018584345.1 Thuja plicata
CCCCCCCCCCCCCCCTCTCTCAGTTATTACTAACACATGCAACAATTCGGACACAAGGTGGAACATTGTAGTTCCGCCTTGTAGATCAAGGATACCTAACAAACCGATGAGTGTTCAAAGAAGAGAAGGAAACACGAATATCACATGCACTATTTGTTGAAACTATGGACACATGGCTATGAATTTTTGATTGAGGAATCCTAGAGGTAATTCTAGACCCTAGAGGATAATAGGTATGGCATGTTTTTATTGTCACAAGGTTGGACACATAGCAAGAGATTGTAGGTACAGGAACCGGTCACAAAGCGATGAAGATAGGAAAGGTAAAAAGACTATTAATATTGAAGAAGTGTGGAATGAGATGAAAAATATATGGGTGAAGAAGGAATAAAGTAAAGAAGATGCCAACACATTGATGGGTAACCCACCATCCTCTAGCTCAGAGGATTCATCCTCAAACTAAGAAAGTAAGTTATGCTTAGGGACTAAATTTCATTGTTATATCTAACCAGTCCCTTATAATTATGAGAAATAATGTTTATTTTCATAGTGAGATGCATTGGTGTTAATTTCAATGAATTACATAGAGATAAGTTGTTATAAATCTCTGATTTATCATTTTGAAAAATTTGTGTATAATGCTACATTTATCTTTAACTGGTAGAATTTGTAATTGGTAGAATGATATCGGTAAACTGCATTAAATGTTTTCTACCAACTATTCATTGGACAACTTTGTGGGCAAATAAATTATAGGCAAACCTATTCGTTATTCACCTTGAATTTCAAAGAGAGTTTACAGGAGCAGTGTGATTTCATATTGTGATCGATTGTGCAAACTATTTGAGCTAATCACTTATAGAGAATTAAGTTGCAAATTTGAAAGCCCTAACTGAGATATTGAGTAGAGCGGTAGTCAATTGTGAAGGAATTTTGTGTGTTTGAGTTACAAATAAGGAAATCTATTGATTCACTATGGCATCAAGGATTACTACACCTATATTGATCGAGATAACAAAGGAGGTGAAACCAAAACACAAGTTGCACCCGTTGAAGGCAGCAGAAGTAAAAAAATTGGTGCCCTATCCCTAATTCCACCCCATGTTCTATTGATTGAAGATGTAAGAACATTTATTCATTGCAATATTGTTGAGTTAGGAAATGAACAAATACAGAAGGAATACTTGGCAATGTGCAACAATGGAGAACTTAACGATGACTTCAAACATCTTCAAACAAAGAGTTTAACACACATTTTGGACTTAATATAAATATTTAAGGAGGAGTGGATTCGATATGTCTTGAGTCATTTTCACAATAAATTCATATAACAGGACCAACCGATCAAGATCACCAAGAAGTTGATTCATCTGGTCATAGGTTTCTTAGTGGACGGGGAACCATGTATCCTAAGGAAAATACCCACAAATATTGTTGCACAACTCACTAAGTCAAATAAAGATCACAGAGCAATGATGATAGACAACATTGAAGATCAAGAGGTTCGATTTGCAACGATGAGTGTCGGTTACACGGTCTACCATTCAAATCGGTTGAATAGTGTGCCTTGTGGAGCTATTCACATTGCTACCAGATAGTAAAAGAAGGCACTATATATGACCTAGATGAGATGGTGATAACACAACTATTGGCTAATCTAAAGAGGATTTAGACCGATAAGAAGAAATCACTAAAGTTTGGATCACTTTTGGTATGTATGTTCTTCTATGTTCATAATTTCTTCCCTAGAAAAGGAGTGGTAACATGGAAGACATATACACCAACTTTATACCAATCAATGAGTACACATGTGAACTAGGTGATAACCTAAAAAATGTTATGTGGGGATACTTTAAGGATTTTGGGACAGAATGTACAAAAGGTATAGAATTCCACCAAATATTGTAGAGAAATACGTAGATATTATTTGTTTTCTAGTTGATACTGACACTTGAAAGACTCAAGTAGTAGATCCCATAATTTCATGGATACCAAAAATGGGATATGAAACTTATGAACAAATATTAACCTTGAACATTGAAGCATTATTGAAACTACCAGTTAACAAGGAAGCAAAGAGGTATGCCACTTTTGAGGAAGCTTATGAAAGGAGCACCTTGCAACTCAAAAAGCCAAGAATAGAAAGAAAAGAAATGAAGATCACAAGTCAAATGGAAGAGAATTTTGTAACTAGTGAAGGTAGCAGTTCTACAAGTGAAATACAGAAGAGGAAAAGGAAAAGGAAGCAAGCAGAAACTCAAAGACTCTAGAATTACCATCGCTAGAAGAGTCTAGTATGGAAAATATTGATGAAGTTAAATGTTCTGACTCTAAGCTACCTGACATATGACAACCTATCAAGACAAAAACATATGTAAATAGAAAAAATTGAGGATAAACAAAGGGTGCCTCTCTTAGAAAGAAGAAGAAAAAGACAGAAGTAGACAGTGGGAAAAATGATTCAAAGAAGGAGATCACTGATATGGGGAAGTTTGGAAAGAAAAAATTCAATATCCCTAAGAGTGCTACTGAAGTTGCAAATGCAATAAGAGAACATGTAATGATAGGTAATATTAGTAACTTTAAATTCTCTAAATTATCTGATGAAGACAAGAAAACAATTGAAGATGCTACTGTATTTCACTTTCACAAATTCATCAGAGTACCTAGTCAACTCAAAAATCATATTGTTGATGGACTATATGAAGCAATTATTGTAAGATGGGAATATGTAGTTAAAACTAAAAAGGAAATAAGAGAAAGGACACTCCTCTATACTATGACACATTTGAGAATAAAGGAAGTAGATGAAGCACTTGAAAAATATAAAGACAGATTCAGTGTTGGTCATAGGACTAAAAAACTACTAGTTGAGAAGGAGAAAGAAGTTGAAGAAGAGACATCGTTGATATGGAAAAGGATATCCAACATGAATCAACCACATGTTACAGACACAACCATACATCTCAAGTAGATGATACTTTTACTTTGAAAGAGGTAATGGGAGATGTGTTAGGTAGTGTAACATATAAAATATTACATTTAAAAATGTTTGTAGAAAGAATAGATGTATTTGAAATGTAGGGGGTAAATAAGATGTTTCCTTTTTATCCTTAGATATACAAATGAAGGATCCAAATTGATTAACCCTAAAGGAAGGATCAATGCATAAATGAATCAATCATTTGGAAATAAGAGTAAAGAGGAATATCTTAAATACCCGTTTATAGAAAAGAGTGTGTGATAGGTTTAGATAGATTAAGAACTTTTAATTGAAATGTATGGGAGAAAAATACTAACCTTGAAATGTTGTAGATCTGAAGAATGCTATTTTCAAGGGTCTGCACTCAGTTTTTGGAAAATCTAAGACTTGATCTGGAATAGAAACGCAGAAATGAACAAAACCCAGAAAAAAAATTCCATTCTGACACAGTTCTGATTTTGACCCTCAAGTCAATGTCACCATTGACC
The DNA here is from genome assembly GCA_018584345.1 of Thuja plicata. Classification (NCBI taxonomy): domain Eukaryota; kingdom Viridiplantae; phylum Streptophyta; class Pinopsida; order Cupressales; family Cupressaceae; genus Thuja; species Thuja plicata. The sequence continues at coordinate 1,622,489 of MU225462.1, forward strand.
CAAAATTTCTAATTTTGACCTAGGGAAGAATCAACCTAAAAATTCCTTGACAAGCAATCTGATTCTAGATCCCAAAATTTTTCTGAAAAGGGTATCAGAATCTGAACTCCGATCTGCTATTCTGAACTTGTTCCTACAAGAAAAATGGATTTGTTTGTTGGGTGGAGGGGTTTGCCTTAGTCAAACCTCGATTTAGGTATTAACCTTGAAATCAATAATTGAAATAAAGAATGCTAGAAAGTAGTAGAATTAAATCTAATAATTAAGCTATGATATTCAATAGATATACAATTGTATTTTGAATGTAAGCAAGTATGTAAATATCAAAGCTTGGACTCAATATTAGAAACCATAAACCTCCATGATTGTATGCTTGGAATCCACCTTAAGGGGAGAATGAATGAGTCTTGAGGATGCACAAAGGATCTTGAAGGAATATCACACCACCATGATGGATAGATCTAGGGATTGAATGATGAATCTTGAATGCTTGAACCAAATCCCTTCAAAGGCTTGAAGGCTTGAAAGCTTGAATCCTTGATCTTTAATGGAGAACTTGAATGCTTGAGAGGAAGACTTGAACACTTTGAAAGCTTGAAAACATTTAGAAAATTGGATTCTTGAACCTTTTTATTGATGATGGGTATGCACTTAGTACTTAGTTTCTTGCTTGGAGAGACTTAGTTTAATATTTTGTACTTAGCATTACTTAGAGAAAATGAGAGGAGAAAACCTCCTTATATATGAAACTAGGGCACAATCTTCTACAGAGGCCTACATAGGAGAATTAAATTCCCATTAGATCCATACCCCTAGAAGAGGACCTATATTAAATATAATTTAAGAATCGTCTCTTTGGAACCTAAAATAACTGACCCAGAAGCGAGAAATGAACTTTTGATGACCTCTGGTAGCCGACAGACTTTCAAACTTGAAAGGGGGACCTAGGTCAAGGTTAAGGTCATACTTGACCTAGGTCAAAGTTGAGGTCAACCTTGACCTAGGTCAAGGTTGAGGTTGACCTTGACCCAAGGAGTTAGAACCCCTAGAAAATATGCCAGATGGGATGGATGGTGCCCGGAGAGGCCCAATCAGGGTCCTAAACAAGCACAGAAGTAGGAGAGGATGCAGAAATGAGGGGAAGATATGATGGTGGTCAAAAAAATCCCCTAAGGAGGGATAAACATTCTTAACAGGTAAGTTCTTCCATTTTAAGATGATACATTAAGCCCCCACTTTAGCGGGAGTATGGAAATCAAACATACTCGCGACAAAGTTAGAAGAAAGATTTTGGTGGATAGCAACGAGTTAGAGAATCACTTAGTCAAGGACATGAGACCCCAAACCAAGGATTATAACTCAACATACATGCATACAGATATGAAAGTAAAGAGAAATTAATCATAGAAAACATATATGACTACATAAGCAAGACAAGAGCAACACTATAGATAACATAGCTTCATGATCTAATCCTAGTAGCATGAAAGCGAAAGAGAGAAAAGAGATAGTGATTACCTCACCTAGTAAGATTCCCACCTTACCATGGATCACCAAGAAGGGAGAGCCTAACAGGTTCACCCATAAATTGTTCTTTGTAATTGTAATGCATCTTCTGACAGCTTTTGAATATCCATATATCCACATTCTTGTATCATTATGGAATATAAAATGTGTGTCTTTTCAGGATTTAGCAACTTATGTGCGTTACCTTCCAAGGATTTAGCATATTGTAAAATGTGTATCTCTTCAAGATTTATCACCTTATGTGTGTTACCTACTGATGATTTAGCAAAATTAAAAGTAAAAATGCATGTCTCTTCAGGATTTAGCAACTTATGTGCGTTACCTTCCAAGGATTTAGCAAAAAATAAAAATGTGTGTCTCTTCAGGGTTTAGCAACTTATGTGCATTACCTTCCAAGGATTTAGCATGTTGTAAAATGTAAAATAATGTAAACTATAGTATAAGGGAGACCCTATATATGCTCCCCTCCCTATCATGACTACCCACTAGGAAGGATAAGGAAGAGAAAAGAGGATACCTACTTCACAAGGTAAGGAGATATCCAACTTAACAACAATATACACTATATCCTTAGCAAAGAGTAGTGACCCTTACCTCTAAGAGCACAGATAATCGTGAACTGGATATGTCACATATGGAAAAAGGATCCTCAGAGAGGAAGAGATCTTATAATCAAGACCTCCACCACAGAGGAGTGCTTAGGATAAAATATTATCTTCTAAAGAAAAGGGGGACCAAAGATTTAATCATCAAGCCCCTTGCGATCAAGAGGAAGAGGAACCTCGGAATGAAGGAAGCCAACTCTAACCCAAAGCAAGAGAAAGAGTTTATAAAGAACATAGTTTGCAAAATAAAGAAGAGGTGATGACCTAGGACAATCACCTCTCATATAAGAGGGTATCCATAGCCAAAAACATAAATCTTTATAAGGAAATAATGTTGTATGATAAAAAAAAATGCCACTAAGCTAAGGAAAGTATATCCTTAGATAGAGGAAGAAGGAAAATACCCTGCCCCCAGGGATGAAAGCAAGGGATATACTAAATTATATCAAAAGATGTTGTAGCAAAGAGATATCTTTACAAAACAAATGTCCTAGAAAAGATATCATGAGTGATTATGAGCGAAGGAAGTATGTATCATAATAGAAAATTATAGGGATAGAATATAGAAAGAATAACTGATTAAAATAAAAACAAAATACATGCTAAGAGCATAATGGATCCTAGAGGATTGGAAGCAAATACCTCTTGCCCCCCAGTTAAGAGAAAAGAGGAGAAAAAATATTATCTAATTTATAGAAGAACGAGGGGAATGCCCTATATCAAAATTATGAAGAAATTGTAATACTGCATGGGAATGAGATATAATTCCTAAAGCATCTCTTTCTCTAACATATAGTTTGAAATGCACACAATCAAAAGGTAAATGTGTATTACTATAATGAAAAAGACATTTGTATTTAGAGAGAGCATTTTTTGGCATGGGTTTAAAGATTTCTTTCTTAGAATTCATTAATTGGACATACACTTTCTTAGCCACATCTTGAGGAGCATCAAGGTGATCTAAGGAAGGTGTTGGAAGAAGGAAATGAAGAGGAGGATGATAGTTAAGATCATCCACCTTGAATTGAGAAGGTGGGAAACCTATACCATGCATATATTGTTTAGGGGATGAATGAATTAGATTTCTAATGCCTTGTTCATTGACACCAAGCCCTAAACCCTTATAGCCTTGTTTATCCACCATAGTGTATTCGGTAGTGTACATATATTGCAAAGCTTCTATAGGAGGTGATTGATTATGGTGCTCATGATAAAATGTTGTGTATGGTGGAATGATAGGTTGAGAAGAGGGTTCTTTGCTTTTCTCTTTAATATCATCATGGATCGGATAAGAAGGGGAAGGTAAATGGAAGAATTCTTGAACATCTGCATCATGAACCTTAGCTTTGTGTGCTAAATTGTTGACACACTTCTATGAATCATTCCATCCAAGGTTGCTCAAGAATGAGGCCTCAAATATTGATCCATAGCTCTCTAGTCATGGAGTGCAAAGGTTTGAAATGGAGGCCCTCAAATTTGACCTAGTTAGTGCCTATGCAAGTACACCATGAAATGAGAGATTCAAATGCATGAAAATTAGATCTACTCTATATGATAACAATGCATGAAAAGAAATTAATCTAAATGATACCAATGCATGATTAATCTATGAAAGGAAATATGAAAATCTAATCTACGAAAATAAACATGAATCTAATCTACATGAATAGCCATGGATGCAAGAAGAAGACAAGAAGAGAGAAGTTGCAATATCCAAGCTTGAGTGCTCAAATCCTCCTCCAAAATTGCTCTCCAAACCTGCAACATAACAATACTATGAAAACCTAATATGATTGATGATTGGTTGATTGATGATTGATGATTGATTGATGATTGATCAAATGAGAAGGAGATATTTCCTTTTAAAGAGCAATGGATGGTTGAGATTAAGAGGCAAAAATCAAAGGCTAAGATTAAGAGGCAAAACCCCACCACTTAGGAAGATGTGATGAAAAAAGGATTTTTATTTAATTTTCATTTAATTTATTTCATTTTTCAACAAATAAAGTGCTTTAAGTGGGGATTTTTATTTATTTAATTAAATCGGAGGAATTGAATTTAATTAAATAAGAGGAATTTTATTTAATTAAAAGGGAGAAATTTAAGATAAATTTTATTCAATTAAAAGGGAGATTAATCTTTTAATTAAATGAGATAAATTTTATTTAATTAAAAAGAAAATTAAATCTTTTAATTAGATAAAAATGATCAAACCTTAGGAAATATTGAAATAAATGAATAATTGAATTAATTACAATTTGATCAAGAAAATTGATTTGAATTGAAAATATTCTAAAGCATTGATTGAGGAAATTGATAAAATGATAAAATAATAAAATGGGGCCCAAAGTCTAGGCGACCATTTTAGGGTGCATACAAGTTTAAGCCCCTTTATAAGTGTGAGAGGAACTAGGGATAGAAGATGGAGAAATAGAAATAGGAATATTTGGAATTGGATTAGGATTGATAGGATGAAGATTAGGAGGATTAGGAACTAGATTAGGAATGATAGGATTAGGATTAGGAAGATTAGTAAATGGGGTATTATCTACCCAATTCTTCACATAATCCAAAAGAGAAATAAGTCCACTACACAAATCCTTGATGAAGGTTTTGAAAGTAGGAAGACTAGTATTAGTTAATCTCAAAATAGCATAAGAAAGTGAAACATGAAGATTAACAAACATGATGAAATGGATGATACTCTCATATACATCGTAAGTACTATAAAGAGATGCTAAAAGAAGCATAATGAGAAAAATAGTCATACCCCAAAGCATCTTAAAGATCTTCATAGTGAATGAAATGTAAGAAATGTTTTTATATTTTTTTGAGTATGTAGATATTTCTTTGTTTATTTTATTGTTTTAAAATGCAAGAGCATAAAAGAAAACTAATTTAGTATGCATGCAAGATCTAGTCTCTAAGGAAAAGAGGCTAAGCATCTAACACCAAAAAAGAATGAGTTGTCTATCATGGGTTCACCAAAATGTAACATATAAAATATTACATTTAAAAATGTTTGTAGAAAGAATATATGTATTTGAAATGTAGGGGGTAAATAAGATGCTTCTTTTTTATCCTTAGATATACAAATGAAGGATTCAAATTTTTTAACCCTAAAGGAAGGATCATTGCATAAATGAATCAATTATTTGGAAATAAGAGCAAAGAGGAAGATCTTAAATACCCATTTATAGAAAAGAATGTGTGATAGGTTTAGATAGATTAAGAAATTTTAATTGAAATGGATGGGAGAAAATTACTAACCTTAAAATCTTACAAATCTGAAGAATGTTGTTTTTGGGGATCTGCACTCAGTTTCTGGAAAATCTGAGACCGGATCTAGAATAGAAATGTAGAAACAAACAAAACCCATAAATCTTTTTCTGTTCTGACACAGTTCTGATTTTGACCCTCAAGTCAATGTCACCATTGACCTAGAATTTTTTATTTTGACCTAGGGCATAATAGACCTAAAATGTCTTCGACAGGAAATCTGTTTCCAGATCCTGAAAGTTTGTCAAAAAGTGTATCTGAATCAGCACTCTGATCTGTTGTTCTGAACCTATTCCTGCAAGAAAAATGGATCTGTTTGTTGGGGGGGAAGGGTTTGCCTTAGTCAAACCCTGATTTAGGAATTAACCTTGAAATCAATAATTGAAATAAAGAATTCTAGCAAGTAGTAGAAGTAAATCTAATAATGAAACTATGATATTCAATAGATATGCAATTGTATTTCGAATGTAAACAAGTATGTAAATATGAAAGCTTGGACTCAATATTAGAAACCATAAACCTCCACGATTGTATGCTTGGAATCCACCTTAAGGAGTGAATTAATGAGTCTTGAGGATGCACAAAGGATCTTGAAGGAAGATCACACCACCATGATGGATAGATCTAGGGCTTGAATGATGAATCTTGAATGCTTGAACCAAATCCCTTCAAAGGCTTGAAAGCTTGAATCCTTGATCTTCAATGGAGAACATGAATGCTTGAGAGGAAGACTTGAACACTTTGACAGCTTGAAAACATATAGAATAATGGATGCTTGAACCTTTTTCTTGATGATGGGTATGCACTTAATGCTTAGTTTCTTTCTTGGAGAGACTTAGTTGAATATTTTGTACTTAGCATGAATTAGAGAAAATGAGAGGAGAAAACTTCCTTATATATGAAACTAGGGCACAATATTCTAGAGAGGCCTACATAGGAGAATTAAATTCCAATTAGACCCATACCCCTAGAAGAGGACCTATATTAAATCTAATTTAAGAATCGTCACTTCGGAACCCAAAACAACCGACCCGAAAGCGGGAAATGAACTTTTGATGACCTCCAGCAGCCGAAAGCTTTCAAAATTTAAAGGGCGGCCTAGGTCAAGGTTGAGGTCATCCTTGACCTAGGTCAAGGTCGAGGTGGACCTTGACCCAGGGAGTCAGAACCCCTAGAAAATATTCCAGATGCGATGGATGGTACCTGGAGAGGCCCAATCAAGGTCCTAAAAAGGCACAGAAGTAGGAGAGGATGCAAAAATGAGGGGACAATATGATGGTGGTCAAAAACATCCTCTAAGGAGGGCTAAACATTCTTAACATGGAAGTGATTCCATTTTAAGATGATACAGGTAGTATTCCAAATGTTGTTACTCATGTTCACCTAACAAAAGATTCAGTTAATGATGTTATGGTTGAAGATATCACTAAAAATCCCAACTCTCCTATGGTTGGAGATGAAGCTGAAGATATACCACTTCAGTCTCCACTTGATGTAAACCCAGTTGATATAAATGATGATGTAGTTGATATTGAAGCAAACAAGGTTGATGAGATAGAAATGAGTAAGGAAATAGAACAGGTGACTGAGACCATAGATAAACCAAAGGACGCAACAAAATAGGTAAAGGATATATAGCAAGGTGAAGAAAATCAAGAAAAACAAGATGAGAAATAGAAAGATCAAGAACATGACAAAAGAGACAAACAAGGAAACAAGTAACACTGGTACAAGTGAGAAAAGTACCAAAGATGGAGTTGAGAAACCAAAGAATAGAACCACTAGTACTTCACAAACTAACACAGAGGATATCGCTAACAAGAAGAAAAGGAATAGAATGGAAGAAGATGAAGAGGCAGAAGAAGATACATAATTTTCTATTCTAAAGAAGGATGTTAACAAGTTAAATCCAAAAGAACGGATACTATTTTCAAGGAAGCTGGTTGAAAAGGTTGAAAAGAAAAAAATAAAGCAGAAGAAGTTCAAGAAGAAAATCCTAAGGAAAGTAGTTGCTACACTTATTGATCTAGTTCCTGATGTATGTAGAGCTTGATGAAGAAGCATCTATGATTGATCAACTCAAAACCTTAGTTGATGCAATTACTAGTCTAGATCATGAAATGGAAGAGGAAATGATTAAATGAGAAGAGAAGAGATTGGAGAAGGAGATGATGGAGAAGCTACTGGAGAAGATTTCTCTTGAGAAGGTTTCACTATTTGAACTGGTCAAGGAACTCAAGGAATCATTACTTGAAGTTGGACAAATATTTAACAAAATATATATTCTGACCAACTTCACTGTAGAAATTAAGACAAAGAAGGAAGAGTTGGAAATAGAGTTGGCTACACATGTCAACCAATTGGACCCATTCAACAATTCCATGATGGATCATACTACAAAATTGAAAGCATTGATACACAAGGAAATAGAACTCAAGGCAGAAGAGGACATTATAAGGATGACTTTGCTAGAATTACAAGGATTTCTGACTCCACACATGGACATTGTCCAAGCATATCTTAAGAAAGATGAAGTATTGATAGGTACTCCATACATGAGTATAATTGACAGTATGGAGGATCTGGCTTCAGGCTTAAATGGTAATCACATTTCTTTAAAAATGGTAAAGGAGTCATGGGATCATTCACTTACCAGGGTAAAGGTACATTTCAAGACTATATTTGACAAACTGTAAGGTATGAACACCCTTGTACATATAATTTTTTTATCATAGTCTTTGGCATTATTGTCAAAAAAAAGGGGGAGTATATAGTAGATCAAAAAAACGGGAGAGAGTAGAAAAAGTATATAGTATATGGTACAAGGGGGAGTTACACATTCAGGGGGAGTATGCAATCAGACATGGAGTATAGGACATTTTGAAAGTTTTGAAATTTCATAAGTTTTTGCCATCATTGCCAAAGGGGGAGAATGTTGATTGAAAAATGTTGATAGATGACACTGATGGTGACTTTACAGAGTAGGGTTGTCATTGCTGGAAAACCATTACACAGGTATGAAATTTTTGTGTAAGTATATGAAGTTATAGCAACCGGTACATAGTAATATCCAATCAGTAACAAGAAGTTAAGCTAGAAAGGTAACCAGTGAACACGATAACAGGTGAAAGAGAGATCGGTAAAGGAAGACAAGTTTGCTATCAGTACATTAGAAGGTGTAAAGACAATAGGTATACTATGATTTGTGACCGTGCCTCTTAGGTCACACCAGTATAGGCATAAGTGAAGATACCACTAATTGGTCAGTTTAGTGAACATGTAAAAGCCAAAGGTTATTGAACAGATTTAATTAATTGGCTAAATTGGTTATGATGGTGGACGATTCAATGAATCTTGACAACATGAAAAATGGAGTACATTGTTCAAAGATTTGAATAAGTCAATTATTAGGTAGTTGTGTATAGATTTGTGTATGAATCGAAGGTATATTTTGACCAATAATATTGAAGGAATATTTTACATTGGAGACAACAACTTAAAGTTTGTTATGGACGATGCAGTAATGATTTCAAGTTTCTATGAGTTAGTTATGATTGATAAAGCTATTTTGGAGGGAAACATAAACCCTAATTAGGTTTATAGTCAAAGGTAAATGCAATATATAAGGCTATAATATGATAGTTGTTGGTGTTGTGAAGAGATAGTTATGTTGTTGGGAAGTAGTTTAAGTGTTGTTGAAAAGTAAGATGTTGGACATCGATTACAGAGCTATTTCCAGAGAAGCTATAGGATTAGATTCAGAACAAGAATAGAACATCAAAGAATCTGATTATAATTCATGAGTGCATATCATGGGTCAATTACTCTTGTTGTTTTCCTAATAGTTTCAACAAGTTAAAATCCCTTAACAAGGTAGTCTCTAGAAAGACATGATTGTAAATCCCTTGATAGGTTGAACACTATAAGAGTGGGATTAAAATTCTCTAACAAGGTAGTTTGTAATAGGACTTTAGATACTTCTAATAAGGTATCAGTCACTCCTAATAGGGTGAGTCACCTAGAAAGTGACATATTGTAAGCTCTTAACAGAGCACTCTTTTCTACTATAGTGAGCAAATTGTGGGTTTCATCCCCACTGTGGTTTTTCCCTCTAACCAAGGGTTTCCATGATAAAAATTAGAGTGTTATGTTTGCATGTGTTGTCATTTTATTCATTTCACTTTTACTTTACAATTACAGTTATATGCTTCATAGTTTGGAAGTTTATTTTGTTACTATTTAAAGGTATAAGTAAACGTATAAACATTTTATCAGTATTGATTCACCCCCCTCTCAGTACCTATTATTTCCATCATTTTCCTATTATCATACATTGGAAGGAAAGTGATCCACCTAGCTCAAGGATTCTTGGGCACAAGGTGAATTCAATGGTCCTTCGTGGAGGAGTTGATAGATGACTATGTAATTGGGCAAAGATAAAAATATGGTGAACATATGAATTTCAACATGCACAAGAAAATAGAAACTGATAGACATATTCCAACAAAATATTTGGGATGTACAAACCAATACTGACACGCGATTCAAATTTCATGAAAAATTAGGGGGAAATGTCACACCTAGCGTGAATTATTCTTGGAAGCATGTAATAGAGCGAATTCCTCCCTGTAGTTTTTTATCAAATGAATGATATGTTGAAAATCTTTAGTTACTCAATATGTACCTTTCTTTGTACATTTGACACCTATTCACACACACAGAAAAGAGAGAAAGTGTCAGGTAGAAAGGAGTTTGCCTAGGTCAAATCCTAGTTTTAGAATTAACCATATTGAAATGAATTGAAATGTAGTTGAAAGTGTGCTGATATGTAGTAGAGGATAGATCTAAAAAATGAAATTAGTATACCTTCATAGGCCTTCTTTGTGTCAAAATACTCATGACTATGTTGATCTTGACCTTGTAGAGTTCACATTAGGAAATGGAGACCACAAATGCCATCATGAATGCACATCTTTTAAAATTACCCCCTATCTTCAATGCCTTGGATGCCCGATCTCTTGCTCTTGAGGACTTGGGTGCTTGAACTTGAAATTGGAATTGAGAGAGTTGGAATAGAATTGAGTTGATCTCAAAATGAGGGAGGATAAATTTCTTTTATACCTCTCCAAGCATTTCAGGGTGGTAATTTTAGAGAAAGTTAATGCAAGCTTAAATTTATTACTTCTGCAAGCTAATAGTTGAGTAGTTTGAATTTGGGCCCAAACATCGGGGAGTAGGTCACCCTAGGTGACCTGATTGCCCCAATGCAAGCCCAAATTGGGATCTAGGGTCTAGAATACTGGGGAGATTCTATAATTAAATTTGGAATAGGTTGGATCAATATATTAGACACATCACAAGACCAAGAATGCTAAAATAGGGCCTAGGTGAACAAGAAATCCCATAGGGATAGAATTTACAATGCTAAATCACTATATTAAATATTAGAGACATTCATATTATTAGTTTTTGAAAAGTTTAACAATCATCAAACTCTTTTGTCTTCATTTTAAGTAAGAGATCAAACACACACACACACACACATATATATATATACATAAATATATATACACATACATAAACATATATATATATATATATATATATATA
>MU225462.1:1633602-1649789 GCA_018584345.1 Thuja plicata
TGTTTATGTATGTTTATGTATGTTTATGTACACACACACACACACACACACACACACATATATAGAGAGAGAGATGCAATGCATCATATTATTTAATTAGTTTTATAATTTTATGATTAAGTTTCCATACTTTATATACTAATTTTAAATGACACCTCTAAGTTTATCATTCTCAGTTGCCAAATAGAAGATTATCCATACTTGCTATTTGTTTTAGTCTTTTAGGCTTAAGGGTTTGTACTATTTATTTCATATTATTCTAGTTCTCTTTTAATGTATCACTTAACACATGTATCTCATTTATATACTTTATAAAAATGTAGATGAATGATTGGAGGTGATCATCATTTGTTTCATGAAACTCCTCACGAGTAAAAAAAGGTTCATGTACTTGTAATAATCTCTATTTACAAATACTTGATACAATTTATCTTAGTATGAAATAATTGTATCCTCAAAAACTCTTGAATATAATACATCTAATTATAATGGGTGACTTTATCCCTAATAAACTATTTAGGGAGAAAACCTAGAAAGGTAACTCACCCGTTGAATTTTTTAAGGATAATTATTATATATGAAGACTTTAAAAAAAAAGAAACTTGTGAAAATTATTCATAATTATGTTCGTAAAAATATCCTATGATCTCTTCACTAATGATAATCAAATTGGTTATATTTTAGATTTGTGAAAAATGTATATATGGTCATTAGAAATTGAAAAATGCATATTATTAAATATTTTTTCTACACCAAGAATCAATTTTATTTGATTATTGTATTATTAACTATTTTGGTGATTCTATTTAGGTTATGTCTTCAAAATAAACATGGTGTACATGCTATTCTATGATAGGAATATTATATTTTTATGGTTTTCATCAAAGACCAAAATATAAAAGTAGTCCCTGAAGGATCAATGCAACTTTGAAGATTTATTGAGCATTCAATTGGATACTTGTAAAATTACCACCTTACAAAATGATAAATAGAGCTAATTTAATCTTACCAAATAAACTTATTTACAACTCCAAAGAAAGAGAGAAAAACATTAAGATCATCAACACCTCACTCAAACAAAAGTATTTCCTCATAAAATTTCTCCTCATTTGTATTCCAGTGAAAGTATGCTTTTTATTAGGGAACAAGTAGATTTTGAAGGGACCTGAAACCCTTTTTACAAAATGTTGCTTATGAGGATAAACATATTAAATCCAGTAGCCAAAAGACAACAAAAAGTCAGAAAAAAATTAGTAACATGACAACAAACAAAAGAAAACATAGTTTAGATTCTTGAGAGCCTCTATTGCCTCTGCCTCCAACTGAGTCATATTGAGAGCTATCTTTTTCAGATCCTGAATGTCTTGGTTGGTGGATTTTTTCTTCAAATTGGTTCTAGTCCTTTTGGAAGGACTGATGTTCTCCTTCTGCACATTCTCAATCGATTCCACATCAACCACTGCCCCATCATGCTGAAGACCTTCAAGTTTTCCAACCATTGCATTGATTATTTCTACATAATTATTAACCACTTTGTGGTTGTAGGTGACAAGGGATATGAGATTTCCATTAATATTTTCAAACTTGTTTTCCATATGTTTCAGTCTATCATCATCATCTTTCTTGAATTTCTCTTCTAGCTTTATAATCATGCTGTCAAAATCCTTCTTGAGATCATTAACAATGCTAATAATTTTTTTGCATAGAATCAACAATAGATTTCCTTTCTTTTACATTCTACTGCTCAACATCGTAGTTGTCTTGTTTTGTATTGACTACATGGATCTTTATATTGATCTCTTTGATTTCATTGAAAGCCTATTTTTGCATTAAAAATTTATCAATCACAACATCATGGGATATGAAAAGAACATTATTAGGGCTTTCCCTATCTAAATTGAGATAAGGAGAATCCACATTAATATCTCTAGGAAAAAGGGTTCTATTAGCCCTATTAGTTACATGTGAAAACTTATTAGGCATTGCATGATAGGACGACCTCGAGTCAACATTAGTCACAAAAATAGGTGATTTTCTAGCCTTCTTAGAATTTTGGACTTTCTTATTTCGATCCGAATATGACTCATCCATTTTAGTGTCTCAAGCCTTCTCATCAGAGTAGTGACTCTCAGACTCCTTATCCTTAGTATCTAGTGCAAAGGAAGATTCAAGGACCACTAAGGAGGGAGAAGGTTGAGACTTAAGATGTTCAAAAATTAATAATAGTAAAACCTCATGAAGGATTGAGATTTTCTTAATTTTCCTATGCTCCTTAATGCTAACATTAATGGAAGCTTACATATAAAAAGGAAAAGATATTTGCACTTTGTCCTAAAAATGGTTTAACTGAACAAAATGATGCCAAAATTCCCTAGCATAACGATCATCTAAGGTTATGTATTTTATAATAATTGTAAGCACAAAACACCAAACAAACTTGATCTTACTCGTGCCATAGCTAATTTTGGTAGCTCTAGTCAATTTCTTCTTCTCTTTGTCATCTTTACGGAACTTCTTGAGTGCCACATCTGAAAGAATCTCATCCCTGTATAATTTGGCTCCTTCAATGGATAATCTAGTGACCCCCACTACAAGTTTTTCATCAATTTTGAAATCCATGCCAAAAAGAGAAATATGCCCTTCCTTCTAGCCCTTAGCAAATTTCATATTTACATTGCGATCAAACCCATGAAGTCTCCCAATAAATGGGGTTAGGTTTCCTTGCTTCAAAATTCTCTATGTTGTAGCATCATTTCTTATATCCTCATAGTCAAGAGGTTCAATCCTTCTCCAACTATAGTTGTGGGGAAAGCTGGGAGAGCAGTATATAGAATGGAGACACACTAAAAGAGTTTACAAAGCACCTAAAAAGTGTGTGGTAAGCTATGAAAAGTAAGAATTATTAATCTCCATAATATTATAACACTCCCAATAATTATGGAAAAGACCGCTAGCTCAAAATATGTCATCATTATTCCATAGGTGGAAGGATTCTCTGTTATTGAGATAAATCATATCTAATCAGGGCATCAACATCTGTTGGCACATGATCACCTAGGTGCACCACATAATCTCTTTGTTAGCTCGAACTCCCACATTTGAAAAATAGTCCGCAACCCCATTTTCTTCACGGTAGGCATGAGCTATGTGATATTTTTGAAAGGTCTTTAGGATATCCAAACAATTTTGAATCCATTTTTCAATGGTCCATGACGGTTTATGGTGGCCCTTTAACCATTGGAATATATTATTAGAATCACCCTTTAACCAAACCATCTTAGAATTAATGACTTTAGCCAATATTAAACCATGGAAGGCAGTAGTTGCTTCAACAAGGTGATTAGTCTGACATCCTAAGGGGAGCCAATGAAAGTATGTTATGATATTAAAATAGAGTAATTTTAATAATTGCATATCAAAGCCTTTATGTAGTGATGACTTTAAGGTGATGCTATTTAGGGGGAGTATACATGACATTTCTTAGTGGATAAATCCTATATACGAGACCTAATAGGCATAACATAAAATCATTAGGCATCATATGCTCCCAATTTAGATTAATGCTTGGTTATAGGTGATGCCATTGAGGGGGAGTGTGCATGTTAATGAAGCACAACCTAGTGGCTAAATACTAAATGTAAATCCTTTGTGAATAAGAAAGTCCTAGCAAAGATAACATAAGACCTCTATGCATAAGTAAGTCTCGTGGGAATTTTAAAGTCCTATGAGCATATTGTAAGTTCTTTTTTAATTGTAAATCTTCCACTTGTAAAAGCATTGTATTAAATAAGACATGGACATTATGTAATAAAATTGGAGAGAGGATAATTTGAAGAGACTCAAGCTCTAATAATTTTCTTATAAGACCTCATAAGAATCTCTTTTAAAACACTATGATTATAAATTATGACAAGATGATGTTCATGTAGTCCAAAAGATAGTCTTCATGTTGGCATGAGTTTGTGTCCCTATTTATCAATGCTAAATCTAAGACCTACATTACTTGGGCACTTCATTTTTCTTTTATGTAAATTGACAGATGATGCCACCTATTCACATTTAGGGGGAGTGTTCTAGAACATAATGTTATTAGGGGTCATACCCTTATAATATTTATATAAATTTCTCCAATATAAGGTTATAAACCTTATATTTTATATATTTTATTAAACATATCCCATTTGAAATAATTATAATTTAATAACAATTAGATTATTAATTAATTATGAATGAGGCTTATTGAATAGGTGTGACTAATATCTCTTTCATGTATATTACCACCCCCCCTTCTATATTTAAGGATGATCTCTTTCATTTGAGAGTGAGTGAGTTTGGAGACTAACAATGAGATATATCACTATGCATAGAAGGTATTATTGGTCATGTCAAATTAAGGAGAAGTGTCCCTGGGTTCACTCTATTTATTTAATAAATTATGTTTGCAAGTGTTTTAATAAAATGATGCTTTATGAGGTTTTTCCCCAAAATGGTTTTTCCCATGTATATCCTGTGTGATATGTAAAATTCATGCTTGCGTGTTTTTCAACTTATTTATTTCTTATTTTGTTTATAATGATTAGTGTCCTAAGATCTTATTTTCTAAAAAAATAGTGTTTTCTATTATTTATTTCGTGGTTAAATCCATTCTAATAGGTCTAACTTCCTTCTTCCCCTACAATAGAGGGATCCTCTTTTTTGATGATAGGGGGAAAGCAGAGATGCTATGGGAAAATAGAGATAATTTTGGATAGTGATGAAAGCTTCAAAGATTCTAACATAATGGAAAAGGCTCATAGAGTCATCTATGAACATGCAAATTCGAGGGGGGGGGGGATTGTAGCAACAAAGATATCCAAGATCCTAGGGGCAATTCTATATAGATAATGATAGTCTTTTTCTAGAGAGAATCTAAATCACACTAGTGCACAACCCCCACTTTATTGATAGTGGGGATAGGGAAGCTCTAAATCTAGAGAAATGGAAATTAATTAGAAAGTAAAGGAAGATCTGAAGTTTCTATGTAGAAAGGAAAAATGCACATGTAATCCTATAAGAGCGAAACAATGCTATGGTGGAGGTTGCAATGCAAAGATGGCTTGATTCTCAAGAGGCAATTCATAGTTATTGTGTCCAAATCAAGGGAAAAGAGAATGAGAGCTCCTAGCAAGAATTTGGCAAAATTACAATGAATGATAAGCCCCCCAAATGCGATTGGCAAGGGGAGTATAAATAGGTAAGAAGTTGCTCAATCTCGGGCAAAGATTAATAGAAGATGAGAGAATTGATGAATAGAAGGCTAAATAGTTGATTGAGAATCAAGAGGCTCAATGAGGACAAGCTAAAGGGAATGAAGGCTCAATCGAGAGTGGAAAGAACTCCCAATCATTAGAACAATGTAACAAAATGACCAAAAATAAAGCAATCACGCATCTGCCAAACATGGTAGGGTTGCCCCTTCTACTAAGCATGATTTCTTGGGTGACCTTTGGATTGAAGGTTTACAAAATGTCTCCAAAAATGCACACGGAGGTTAGGATATTGAAACAAAGACTAGATGGGGTGGATGATGGGCTAAAAAAGAAGGGCATGTTGTGATCAAACTAGAAAGTGCTTAGAGGATGTGCAATTCACATTACATCGGTCTTGAGTTGGATTATTAGGTCATCATTTGTTTTTTATGTTGGCTTATGCATCTTTGGTGACTTACAAACACTACTATGCTCCAATTACTCTCCATTTTGATTGGATGATATGTAATTTGAATGCTTCTAAATGAAAGTTTAATTATGACACTACAATTCTAGAACATGTCTCTAAAAAGATTGTAGATCCTAATTTCCAAAACCTTGACATACATACTAATGAAAAATAATCAAAATTTGAAACTATCAACTTGAAAATACAATTATTCTAAATTTTATAAATGAAAGACACAAACACTAATACAACTTATATTTGTCTAAGTAAGATGAAGCTAATGCAAAATCGAATAAAGGTCAAACAATAAAATACAAAGATTGTTTTATGATTATCATGTTCATCAAACAAGGCCATGTAAAATTAAGAAATGTACATTTAAGACATTCACTAAAATACATGCAAACTAAAAGCAAAAAAATTCTAAAAAAAAAGAAAGCATGCACTTTTGAAGCTCTAAAATTAAATGGCAAATTACACCAGTGTAAGGATGCTCTAGGCAGCAGTTTTAGAGAATGACAATCAACTAAATCGAGGGGACAATTTCCTACAAAATGTAGGCTATAATACATCAGATTGCAAGATTTTGCCTGCATTTGTTTCAAGCGGCGGCCATTACTGCTTTTGGTGATCTTCATTTGAGAGGTTTCGTTTCTTGGCCAAGATAAGGCATTTCCCAAATGGTCAATCTTGGAAGATCCTATCCTTCCAGATTTATATGCCTATGGTGGACAGCAAGTACAGCTCACTTTGCTACAAGTTCATTTCATCCGAAGAAGAAGCTTTCTCTATTATTCTCAGAAACCTCAGACGTTACGCGAGTAATTCTCAAATTGCTGAAGACATCTCTGCGAGGTAGTAATCTCACTTCGGAATTCACCTCATCACAAGTATGTAGCGAATTATCTACCCCTATTTTTGATTTCAGAAGGACAGAAGCAGGTTCTAATCACACACCACACACTTACTGCACAATTATTTCAATTCTAGTGAGCGCCCAAAGATACGAATGTGCACAGGAGGCGCTGAAAGCTATTGCCCTACAACATCCGCCTGGTAATATATTAGAAACTCTAGCTCAAACATGCAAAAAACGTAGTTTTAGAACTCTAAGAACTGCTTTCAACATGCTTTTCAGATTGTATGTGGATGGTGGCATGATTGATGAAGTCAATGAAACTTTTGGTTATATGAAAGTTCTGAGTTTGAGACCTGATGTCCGATCCTGCAACAAATTTCTCGTTGCTCTGTGCAAGGTCAATAATGCAGAAACTGCTTTGGCGTTTTTTAATGAAATCCTAGAGATTGGGGTTGTTCCAACCGTCCATTCTTTAAGCATTTTATCCGATGCTCTTTGCAAAGAAGGAAAAGTGGAAGAGGCTAGAGGGTTTCTTAGCAAAATGAGAGAGAAAGGATTTAGACCTGATGCGTTTTCCTTTAATTCATTGCTGAAATGGCATATAAGTACAAAGGATATTAGTGGAGCTCTTAGGGTTTTCAATGATTTTGCTAGAGAGGGGATTGCACCCAATGTGGCAAGTTATACGCTCTTGATTGAGGCATTGTGCCATTCGAGAAAGTTGGAGGATGCTGAGAAGGCTTTCAAAGACATGCTTGAAAAGGGTTTTATGCCCGATGTTGTAATGTATACTTCGCTTATACGTGGTTATTGTACAGCAGGCAATATGAAGCAAGCATTCAAGCTGCATGATGAGATGACTTCAAAGGGTCTTTTGCCGAATTTGTACACTTACAGTAATATTATTGATGGGCTGTGCAAGCTAGGGCAGATGGAGGCTGCTGAAATGGTTTTTTCTGAAATGAAGAACAAGGGAATCGATCCAAATCAGGTTATATACAACATTTTGATTTATGGGTATTCTAAGAAATGCATGATGGATCAAGTTTTCCAGTTGCAAGAAGCAATGGTTAAGAACAAGGTTGTGCCAAATGTTTTTACTTATAATTCCATTGTTAGTGGTCTGTGCAGAGTCAAAAAGATTGAGGAGGCGAGATCATGGTTTGATCTGATGGTAAAGAAAGGTTTGTCACCCAATACAGTGAACTTCACAACGGTAATTGACATGTATTGCAAGGAAGGAGACATGGAAGAAGCAGTTAAGATATTTTCAAAAATGCTTCAGAACGGTTCAGAACCCAATGGTGTAACCTACAATGTGCTTATTAATGGATACTGCAAGAAGGGCTGTATGGAGAAGGGTCTCGAGCTCAAGGATGAGATGATAGGAAAAGGCTTTGTCCCTGATGTTTTTACTTACACTTCTCTCATCCATGGATTTAGAACTACTGACAAGATAGATGAAGCAAGAAGGCTATTTGATGATATGCAAGAGAGGGGTGTGGTTCCTAGCGCTGTTACTTATACAACAATGATTTGGGGGCTCTGTAAACACAGTAGAGTACAGGAAGCCTTTAAGTTGTATGATGAGATGATCATGAAAGGTTTTGATCCCGATGATCGAATATATAATTTACTTGTCAGTGGCCAGTCGAAGTTTAAAGGTTCAAATTAGGCTTATTTTCTGGTCAAGATAAACTATAAATCGTTCAGATTTTGAAAAACATGTCCTCGTTAATTACGAAGGAACAGAAGATTTATGTAAAAAAGGGCTAAATGGTGTGTTGACATTTAAATTGATTGTTAACACCTCTTGAAGTTATACTTTCAGGTGCAGCCATTTGTTTACCCCAATACCATGGCCAACAGATGAAATTAAGTGGCAACTATGCTTTAGATGCTATGGCAAATTATTCTCCAGGTTGAATTGTGACATCTTTTTCCTGTAGCTTCTAGAGAAATATTGCTGAGAGGTATTATTGCTGTAAGTATCTGGAAAAGAAATAAATGCTTTTGAACATGAGCTCAAGGTTGGGCTTCAAATGCATAGATGAATCCGCATCATTAATTAATTTAAGTGTACATCTCTTTTATTTGGAAATCAGCTTGTTATGACTGTTTGATAAACGTGGCAAAACATTGAAGCTCTTTCAAATGTACATGAAGAGGATACAATATCATTAATTACAGTATGGTCTTTGCACCTGCAGAAATCAAGAAGGTTGTGGAAGATCAAAAACTCATACTCTTGTGGCATGCTTTATTAAGGCACGATTTGTATGCTCTTTGACTAGCAGAGATGGATGAGGTAAAGGAGAAACAAAAGTTGTTGCAACAATGATGGAAAATCATAAGCTAACAAAAGTATGATTTAAACTTTATTTGGTTTCTTCATGGAATTGCTTGTTATTCCTCTGGTTTGCAAGTTGGTGACTGCAATGAGAATTTAGGCAAGACCAAAAAATAAAATAACTGCTGCAAATGAATGACTTGGTGAAAGTTAACGTGAAATTCTTTTCCAGGCTTTCGTGAGTAAGCAGTGTAGCTGTAAGGAGCAGCAAAGGTATTAAAATGGATGAGTGCAACAATTTTTTTAGTTTGGCTGCTTGTTTTTCAAGAAGCTTTATTATACACCATGAATGTAAGTTGTATCTGTACACTGTGCATCAAGTAGACATTTCTTCATTATTAGTTTCTCAGCTAACTACAGAAATGCTTTCAATTGATAATTTAGTTCTCCAGAATTAAATATATTCGGATGGAATCTTTATATGATCTGCACATATATGTATATGGTTAGCGTCCCAATGTCACATGGACTCAATCCAAATTTGTTTAGGATTGCTCTTAGGAACATTGTTTCAAAGGTTTGTGAAATTTACAAGGGGAATAGCTTTTTAGGTTAAAAGAACTATAAATATATATACACACACAAAACGTTATATACACATGCATACATGAATACATGCATTGATATTCTAAATATGTAAGCGTGCAAATTTATATATTGCCAGATCTCTGTAGCTGCGCTGTTGTCTATGCCATTCAGATTTTGTAATGGAGACAGTGGTCAAATCTTATATATTTGGGTTCTTGGTGATATCTTGAGATTTTTTTTAATAAAGACGACCTGGCACCTCTTCCAGATTGTGAGCAGATGGTAAAAGCCCGTTTGGTCAGTTGACAATAAAATCAGATTACCTTTCTTCACCATCATCTGTGGAAACCAAAGAGATCATGACAGGGAGAAGTCTGCTGTCTGAAATTCTTAGGCTGGGAAGCCTAAGACATTGGTCTTACAGGTGAACATTGGAGGGAAAAAGATGCTAAAATGCACCAGGAAAATACTGCAAAGGCTATGGCAGAAGCTTGAGGAAAAGATTGATAAGATGCTAAGAGGTGCAATATATATGGAATGGGGGATGACCTGCATGTATTAGGACTATTGTATGTTTGAGATACCATAACTGGAATTGAATTAAAGAGTGGCAAAAACTAAGTCACTATTTTGCTTGCAGGTAAATATGGTAGGGGTCCCATTCTATCTCAAATTAGAATCAACTTTATTTTCTTCACCTTGAATATTGAACTATGAGGACTTCAATAATGCTGCTATCTTTTCATTGTAAGAACCCAAAATGCCCCATGAAAAGTGCTGTGTAAAGTACAGATTTACAGCATTTATTCCTTAAAAATCACCTGGCTTTAGTCAAAGAACACATCAAGTCTGGATTATATTGCTTTGCGATGCTTGAAATTTTAAATTGTTTGAAATTCTATTCCACCCATTTCCTCTTGTATTTGTTTTATTGTATTTTGCGAAAGAAAAAAATTGTGGTTTAAACAACAAAAGGAACCTTATACATTCTTCAAGTACGTCAGGTCACATAATCAAGGTATTCACGGTTCTTTACTTCATTGCTAAAGCTTGTCAGTATCCTTGTTACTGCTGCTGTTATAGTAACCTTTTGGAGGTTGTATATACACCTGAAAATGATCTTACCAACATTCTGTTTTCTCAAGATTTGTTTGTGCATTAAACTCCCAAGTTTGGGAACCTGGGGTGTGCCAGATAGGTGTATTGAAGTGGTTGTTACCTTAGTTGCCTTCCACTTTGCATGGCAAATGTTACCTTTGTTTGGTTGTGAAGCCCAATCCTTTCCCTTTTCTGCAGACTGTTCACTATGACAACTAAACGTTTGATCTCCCGTGTTTCGGTTTCTTCATCTGCATTGATGAGTTTTAAATTGGGGAACACAACATTTGTCATTATCAAAAAGTTTATGTATCAAGTAATAAGGAGAAATCTGTGCCTGCTTTTTCTTTGGATGCAACCAATCTTTGGTGAACAATGTAAATCTCTTGTGTTTGTGTATTCTTTGGTATCTTTGTTATTAATTGTTGATGTTATATATATTTTTATCTACCTGTGTTTCTTAACAATGGTATCAGAGATGAAGAGAATTGGGAAAAGCCATTTGCAAACAAGAAGTGGAGGAGACAGACAAATTGAGAATTGAGAAATTCTCATGACAGAATTTTGGGATGTGGAGTTCCAGTTCAAAGCTCTTTTATTCCAAAAATACCTTTGATCACGCTACAAGGAAAATCAATAAACTCAATTGGAATGTCATATGAAAATTGGGACAAACTAGATCAGAAGGAGGCAGCTACGATCAGTCTCTCTTTGTCCAGCAATGTATTGTTCAATGTCTCAATAGAAGAGACAGCGAAAGGGTTATGGGATCATTTATCAGATATGTATGAGATTGTCTCTGCATCGAATAAAACATTTTTAATGAAGAAATTGTAAAATATGAAAATGAAGGCGATAACATTACAAGTCATTTGAACGAATTCAACAGCTTGATCAATCAATTAATTTCTGTTGGAAATAATTTGGATGATGCGTTGAAGGCTATTTTGCTATCATGTTCTTTTACCTAAAAGCTTGGAAGGAGTTGTTATAGCTCTTAGCAACTCGATATCTAGTAAGAAGGGAAGTGTACTAAAATTCAATGATTTTAGGATTCTGCTCAGTGAGGACATGAGAAGGAAAAAGCAAGGTTACTCTTCAGGAAATGCTTTGGTAACTGGCGGCAGAGGAAGAACACAAATGAAGGACTATCATAGGGGAAGATCAAAGTGTAGAGGCAAAAAAGGTAGCTATTGGTATTGTGTTAAGGAAGCCACATTAAGAAAAATTGTTGGTCACTGAAAAACAAGAAGGTTGAAAACGAATCAAACGAAAGTGAGACTAATACAAATTGTTAAATTATGAAGATGTTGGTGCTCTGGTTTTATCTACAGGAGAAGTTATTGCAGATGTTTGGGTGCTTACTCAAGAGCATCCTTTCATGTGCCATGATGTAGAGGTTATTTAAAAGATTATCAAGCTGGTAATTGTGGTAAAATTTTATCTCAGTGATAATGAGCCTTGTAACTTTATAGATAAGGGAGATGTTTTATTAAAATGGAAAAATGGCAACTAAAGGATGTTAGACATGTTGCCCAACTCAAAAGAAATTTGATTTCAATTGGGTAGTTGGATGCTCAAGGATGTAATATTACGTTGGAGTCATCATGTGGAAGGTGACAAAAGGAGCATTGATGATCGCTAGAGGAAGCAAATCTAGTACATTGTATGTGCTAGAGGGTTAGATAGAATTGGGAGCTGCAATGGCAATTGCTTATAGTGGAACAAAACTCTGGCAGAAAAGAGGCTCCATCACAAGAGCAAGAAAGGTTTTGAGATCTTGTAGAAGAAGGCCTGACTTAAATAAAGGTTTGAAGTCGATAGATTTGGAGTTATGAGAGCACTTCATATATTCCAAATAGAAGGAGAGATTCTTTACCAAGGAATATAAAAAAGAGTCACAATCATTGGAGTTAGTGAATTCAGATGTCTTTGGCTCCTTAGAGGTAGCACCTATTGATGGGTCAAATTGTTTTGTTACCTTTTTAGACAATTGCACTAGGAAGGTTTGAGTTTATATGATGATTAAGAAGTCTGAAGCATTTGGTATGTCTAAAACTTTAAAGACACTTGTAGAAAACCAAATTGGCAGTAAAATTAAGTGTTAAAAAAACTGACATCAGGGTGAGTATTGTTCAAAAGAATTTGATGAATATTGTGCAAAGAATGGCATTTGGAGAATTAAGATAGTTCCTCTTACACCACAAGAGAATGGTGTAGCGGAAAGGCTAAATAGAACCATTTTGGTAAAAGCATGTGGCATGTTTTCAAGCATTGGATTAGGAAAGCAATTTTGGGTGGAAGTTGTAAATACAACTACCGCGCATTTGATTGACAAAGGTCCATCCTCTTGATTGGATTTTGAGCTTCTAGAGGAAAAGTGGCTGGGAAAGAAGATTTCTTATAATAATCATATCCGACAAAACAAAGCTTGATGTGAAGCCTAAAAGGTGTATTTTCATTGGATATGGACATAAAAAATATGGTTACATGCTGTGGGATCCCCGTCCAGTTGCCAAGGCAATCACACAAAGTAGAGATGTGATCTTCAATGAAAGGGTAATGACAAAGTTAACAGAACAAGCAATATTAGCCAAGGAGTATGTTCCATTAAAGGACATCACAAATGGGAGTGATGTGTTCAAACAAAAGGAGGTTGTAAATCAGCCATAGGTGCAAGGTCATCATTAGAGACAACCACAAGTTCAGCCTCCAAATTTCCTTGATAATGAAGACCAGAATCATCCCACTGGTACTGATGAGGACAATACTTCACAGGAATTGATTACTTAGGTTTGAATGTCCCCCAAGGAGCAGAGGCAGCAGTCAGCTGGATTTATAGGTTGTAGAAGGCAGTGGCTCTTTCCACTATGGAAGCAAAATATATTACAATCACAAAAGGAGCTAAGGAGATGTTGTGGTTGCAGTACTAATTAGCTGACAACAAGACTTCATTCTGTATTGCAATTCACTTGGCAAAGAATCTAACTTTCATTCACGACATTAGAATATAGAGCTTTGGTATCACTTTATTCAAAGTATCCTTGAATAGAGTAAGCTATAGTTGGCAAAGATGCATTTATTAAAATTGTTTTAAAAGAGAAGTTGGAGTTCTGCAGAGCTTTTCTTGGTCTAGTAAACATGTGACAATAAGCATGGAAAAATGGGTGACATTTCTGAACATAATTATTCATGGTATAGATTGGACTTCAAATGGGAGATTGTTCAGTTGTGAAACCCGATCCTTTCCCTTTCCAGCTGGCGGTTCAATGACTGCCAATGACACATTTAATCTCCCCTGATTTTTTGTCTTTTTGTCTGCATCGATGAGTTTTATAAATTTGGGGAATTCAAAATTTCTCATCCTTTATGCATCTGCTGCAATTAATAAAGTAAAATTTGTGCCTTGGTTTCTCGTGGATGTAACCAACCTTTGGTGAGCCACATAAATCTTGTTGTGTTTGTGTATTCTTTTGTATCTCTATTTTAACTATTGATATTATATATATTTTTATGATGTTTTCCTTTAAACACTTTATGTTATCATCATGTCCACATTTTGGCCTATTGATACCTAGAAATCCCTCTTTGACTCCTTAGTCCCCATTGATTGCCTTTTATAAGCTTAAATTTAGTTTTGCTGAAATCACTGCTCACAGATATGATCTGCAACTTTCTCTTGTTTGACCAACATTATTGGCCAATTATGTTTTAAATCTCATTAGCAATGACTAGTTTGTTATTTTGGAAGTTGGTTAATCTTTAAACTCTAAACCTTAATTGCAGGAATTGCAATTTCTTGCTGATCACCCGAGACTGAGTTTTATTTCAATTTATTCCTATTTTTGTTTTTGATTGGTTCAGTTGCTGAAAACAAAAGTTTCTGATTTTTGGTGATAAATCCCCAAAAAATTGCAATCTTTTGCCTGCTACATAATTCTTCTGGAAACCCTGACCCTAAACTTTTTTTATGATTTTTACCTATTTCACAAATTTTTCATTTATATTTTTTTTCCCCTCAAAACTTCTATGCCTAATTAAATCATTGATTTTTGAATAAATCTTTATCTTTTGTTTTGCTTCTTTATTCCTGAGAATGCTTTTTGCTCCTTTAGGTTAAAGAACTAGATATAGGTATCCTAATGTCATTTATAAAAGTAGGAGTTCAAGATCTGTTCTACTCACGTGCATTTGCACATCTGCTCTTACAGATTCTTCAAGGCTTAAGGACAGGTGCATTTCACCAAGGACCATTGAAAAATCGAAGACTTGAGATTCACCTTTGATGTATGCCGCTGATTCTATATACCTCAATGTCACTTACACCCCACCTTTTCAGAAGTTATTAATCGATAGCAATGGTTAAGGTGCATACAATTTGACCCAAGTGAATATGTCTGTAACCTACCTCTTTAATTTGTGCAGGTTGATTTCTCATTGCTTGCCTGTTAATAAGTTCATTATATTAGTTTCCAGATTTGTCTTTCCAAAATAACCTTATAAATGATTCACTGCCTGAAATGGAAGACAACTAGAAACTAACAGTTGGAGAAGTTGCTATTGAATGGACAGCTTTCCTCAAATTTTAGAGGTACGACTCCCTCTTATGACAGAAGTTTGGATTTTTTAGGGTATGTTTTTAACCAGAAAACAGTAAAAGTAAATTAACACCTGAGCATAGGCATGTTGCAGATGCGAACTACAGATTTACGAATAGAGGGAAATGGGAAAATGACACAAAGTTCATTCCTTTAATACAATGAATAAACAAGGGAAAGACTTAATAATCCATTTTCAGATAAATGAACAACTCAAAACTCAAAGTTTATATAGATGAACATGCACATGACTAAATAAACAAGGAAGACATCAAAGAAAAACCGATAACACACAAGGGCAAACATACAGTCAAAGAATCCCACATGAACACAAAGTTTCAATATATAGCTCCTCCTTTCCTTTGACAAAATAACAAAATAGTTCAAAGCCTATTCCCTCTCATGTACAATAATCATATCTGAAAACATAAAAACATCTCTTCTTTTCCCTTACAGATCTCACTACCAGATTTCCTCCCCTCCCTTGTACAATGTTAAAGCATAAGCTTTTTTCCGGAATCTCCCCCCCTCTCACAATTACATATATAAAGATATTCCCTTATCAACCCTCTTCAGTTTCTATAACTGACTCCTTAAAGTCTATTAAAAAAAAAGAACTCTTCACTTTCTAAAAAATGTAACATTTAATTCATTGAAAATGAATTAAAACATAATGAGCACAAAATATTAACATATTTAATATGACTTTGGTAAGAGAGAACGCTTTCGTGTTCTCATTTCTTCTATGACATCACCTTCCCTATAGTTAGATATTTGCTTGACTGTGGTAACGGAGTCAGAATGTGCTTGTAGTCCAAAATAAACAATAATCTCTAAGGGCCCGTTTGGTTGGCGGAATTTGTGCATGCTGGAATTGCCAATTCTAGAATTGAATCCATTCTAGGTTTGTGCTATCCTCAAAATGAATTATAGAGTATGGCTGTCCTGTTTGGTTCACCTGGAAGATGACTGAGAAGATGCAAATTCTGTGTTTGGTTCCACACAACTAGAATTGGAATTGGAATTTTGTTTTTGTACACATACACATATATACACA
>MU225462.1:1650115-1661511 GCA_018584345.1 Thuja plicata
ATATGAGTATGTATATACACGTGTGTATATATACATACATGTATATATACTATATATACATGTATGTATATATACACACAAGAGTATACACACACATGTATATACATACACATGTATATTCACACACATGTGTGTATATATACACACATATGCACACGTGTGTATATACACTCATATGTATATATACACACATGTATATATACACACATGTATATATACACGTGTATATAAACACATATATATACACATGTGTATATATACACAGATTTATATATACATTCTGATAACAATATAATATTAACACAAAAATGGGAATGAATTTTCCTTCACAAAATAATACTCTCAATTCCAATTCCAATTTTCAATTCCAATTCCAGGTCCTGAGGGGGAATTGTGGAATGCTAAAAAAGGCCCAAAATTAGAATTCGCATAACCCTATTCCAATTTTTAATTTTGGAACCAAACAGGGAATTGAACATTTTGGGAATTCAGAAATGCCAATTCTCGTTCAATTCCAATTCCACCCCTCAACCAAATGGGCCCTAAGCTTCTTTGTGACGTTTTATTGTGAATTGTTAAGTCATCTATTCTCCTCAGTTGCATAATTCATGGTCATTTGTTGAATACCGCATCAGATGGTACATGCATAAATTGAGAGAGCTTGAAAGCATACTCAAGCTCTCTAATTTTAAATAAACCCAACAAAATTTCTTTTGCCAAATGGGAATCATTCAAAGATTTTATGCAGGGTAATCTCTAAGAGCACTGCTAGCTCTACTCAACCGAGGCTGCTATATATATTGGTTTTTCTGAGTTTTTGTAAATTTTTTAAAGTATTTTGATGATATATGCTTCTTTTTTTTAGAATTTTCAAATATAAAACTTTTTACAAAAACTTAGAAAAACCAACATATACAACTTTGGTTGAGTAGAGCCAACATTGCTCTTACAGTGGTATCAGAACAGTTTCTTGCCATTCTATTGGGTTAATAAGAAATATTTAGTTGCATGTTAGGGACTTCATGTTGCATGTCAAAGATTTTCACTTACATGTTAATTTTGAGACTACCTAGATGCATGCATGTTAGTGATCAACACTTGTGTCAATTTTAACAGTTGTATGTCAATGCTCAGTGGTGGCATGTGTAGTATCAATTGTTGCATGTTAGTACTTGTGATTGCATGTTAGTGATCTTAGGAGGGTTATCCTGCCAACATGACAGGTAAGTTTCAACTGCAATTCAGAAGTTCAGTTCAACAACATGATTATTTCCAGGAAGTAGTCAAATGCCATAATGAAAGAATTGGAGAAGCATAGACAAAGTCAGAAAAGGATGGGTGAATTGTTTTCACACCCGACAACCATAGATAGATTAATACGGTATATGGTATCCAATTTTAAGGGGTCTACTTCACGAAACAAAAAGAAGGAGAAACAAGAGGGCTCTACAGGTGAAGTACCTAGAAATCTTTACAATGAATTTTCAGCAGCTAGTAACCAATATACAACTGATCCTATGGAGAGCAAAAATCAGACCTTGGGAAATAAATCAAAAAAGTTCATTGGTAGGCAATGAGTCCCAGGATCGAGTTTTGGATGGACATGTAGCTACCTTGGAAGAGGAAGTGTGTGAAGACATTGTCATATTAGCAGTTTCTACAGTGTCTTCTGAGTCATCTTGTGAGGTACATAGAGGCAGTACCTTCGTTGTTGATGTGTGCACTGATAATAGCACACATGATGTTGTTTATCATGATATGATTCAGGAGGAGTGACACATTTCATGACTCTAGTAGTTTAGAGGTGTACTTTTCAGATCAACACAGTGGCGAGGTTCACTTTGTGAACAATGCTTTGTTTGAGGCAGATGTTGCATGGTCATATGACAATCCGTTTTTTGAGGTTGATGTTGATCACTCTCTTGAGATTAGCATTCATGATGATTAGGATCCTACCAGTGCATCAGGACTTCAGACAGAGCTCATTGAGGGGTTTTCGGCTGTTTACTCAGTGAGGAGTGCCTACAATTTTATTTTTGACTCTCATGTGCATGACCTCTTTCAGATGCACAATTCAGTGGTGCATGTGTTAGATAGCATGCATGACTGTTCACCTTGCACAGTTTTGGAAAGTGAACTTTGTCAGCCTTCCGAGTTGCTTCCCTTTGAGTTGTTTCATGCTGCGACACCAATTGTTGGTATTGATAAGGTTTGGCAGGTATTGTCAATTATTATGGTGTTGGTGTTACATGAGCTAGTTGGTATCAACTTGAACTTACACAGTTCTACCCTTAGGATCCAGGTGGACTAGTATGTTATTTTTCTTCTGAGATTGCTTGGAGACAAGCAATTTCAGGGAGGGTGAACTATAATGTCCTCTTTTTGAGATCATATGGTTTATGATTGGATTAGCCTATTATTGGCCCTCGTAGGCTAAGTCAATTGGTTAGAGGGTCCCAGTTGGCAGAACTAGTAGACTCTTTCCCTTCCGGAGGTTAGAAAGTGTTCAGGATTGCTCTTCGTTTGGGTCAGTTTTGTACACTTACTATTTATAGTAAGTCATTTATCCAATATTTCTATATTTGATCGGGGTACCTAGACTGACCTCAGTTGCAGTGATGACCCTTGGCACCATTTATTTGATCAGGTATTCAGGGATTTACTAATTATAGTAAGTTAGTGACTGATAGAAAGGGACCCTTACTATTTTTAGTAAGGCAGTTGGGTGCACAGTGGACACAATGATTAACTCCCAGGTTCAAAGGGATTTGAAAAATAATGATTATTTGTGGAGTTATTTGTGGACTGACCTTAGTACGACCCTTAGCACCATTGATTTGATCAGGTATTCAGGGATTTACTAATTATAGTAAGTTAGTGGCTGATAGAAAGGGACCCTTACTATTTTTAGTAAGGTAGTTGGGTGCACAATAGACACAATGATTAACCCCCAGGTTCAAAGGGATTTGAGAAATACTGATTATTTGTGGAGTTATGTTATTTTAATTATTAATAAAGTGATTACTTTATTAATAATTATTTATAAAGCGCAATTATAATATTTTAAGTTCACTTTCAGCACAATGGAGCCACGACCCTCAATTAAATACCACTTAAAGGTACATTATTAATTACATAAAGGTGAGCACCCAAGTTGAGGAGATAATATAAAGTTTTTATGAAAAAATTGAAGGTGGATTTAAATGCTATTAAGGAGATTGAGGTTATAACAAGGTCTCAAAAAGCAAATAGATTCATTATTGTTGATCATTTTGGTTATGCTTTTTGGGGTTTGTGACTATGGAAGAGAAACCATGGGTTTCAACCATTTTTATGCTTTGAAGAACAAAAACTCTTCATCGTAATTGCAATCTTGAGGCTATGAGAGATCAACTGAATCATTGCCATAGTGTGGGCTTCATTTAGGAGTCTAATCTGAGCATAAAGAGCAGATTTGTGCAAGGGTTTGAAGAAAATTTGAAGTCTCATCTATTGCAAACCTGTAGCTTCATTATTGCAACTATTGTTGATCAAATTTCAAGCTTTTTACCTTGCTGCTATTAATTTCAGATTTCACTATAAAAGAATTAGTGCAAATTCCGGGTATGAATAGAGAATTTTTTTTTTTTTATCATTGTATATGAATATATAAATAATAAAATTCAATTGCAACACTCATATAGTTGAAGTTTATTTCAGTTTCTTATTTCTTGCAAAGTTAATATTCTTCCCTGACAACACTTTTGAAAGTTTAAGAAAATTACACAAGTTAATTCTTGCTTGGCAATCTATTTAAAAATTCAAGAAATTGTATATTTATTCCAAAACAATCAGTCAAATATATCATTGCATAACAATTCAGTCGGTTGGTGAAGTTAGAACCTGCAGGGGTTCTTACAACTGTAAGTGTTTGTTGGTTGACTGTGTACCTACTATGCTAATGTATGTTCAAGAGATTGAATTTTGAGTTGTAGAGTGAATTGGAGTGTGCGATCATACATGTTCAGACCAAGTGATGTCTCTAGATGCTATAGCTATGACCGTAAAGATTTATCTTATGTATTGAGTGAGTTATGATTGATTGAAGGTTGACAAGTTAACTGGAAGAACATGATGTTGCACAGGAAGAACGATTTGACGATTTTGTCAACAGTGTTTGGATTCAGATGTTGTGGTCAAAATATGTGTATCTTGGATATGTCATGAGGTTGTGGTTGCGACCGCACCATGTTTGGATGATCATAAGACAAAGTTTCAAGTGACAGAAGGTTGTTCAACAAAGAGTTAAAGGTGTTTTTTAGAACAACCAGTTAGATCTTTGACCAGTGATGATGCACCGTGTTGCGATGAGTGTTTATGTGTTCGAGGGATTGTCGTGTTGTTGATCGACGAGGATTGATGAGTTGGCATGTTTGTGATCATTTGTGATCAGATTTATTGGAGGTTGTGCAAGAACAATGAAGAATGCATTTTGGTTTGACTTTTCTTTGTCAAATTGACGTGCAATGAATTAGAAGGCTGACCTAAGCTTGTTAGAAAGTGTTCTAGATTTGTAACACGTTTTAGGGCTTTCTCATTGAGCGGGAAAGATTGTAAAACATTTTGTAAGGTGATTAATTGCCCTAATGTACCTGCATTGTATAAATATGTAAAATGATGAAATATAAAAGTTTAGATCATGGATGCAAATGTACGATTGACAATAAGAAGAAAAGATAAGTGTGTCTGCATGTGTAGCAGAGATTGAGCTTGAATTGGATCTGTATTAGCAAAGGAAGTGCTATTTTCTCAGATCATTTATTTGTTAATTTCTAACAACTTCATCAAGCTAAATCCCTTAACCGGGTAGATCCTAATAGGTTTGAATTGTAAATCCTTTAACAGGGCGACTCTTTAAATGGAGTTTGAAATCCTTTAACTAGGTTACTCCTAAGAGGGCTAGAGTTAAATCCCTTGACCAGGTGACGCCTAACAATGTCTTGCTCTTAACCGGACATTATTGTAAGCTTTTAACATGGCTAAGCTCTTAATCGAGCATTCTTCAGAAGAGTGCAGATTTTAGCGGGTGTCATCCCCACACATGATTTTTCCCAGTTGGGTTTCAACGAGAAAAAACTTTGGTGTTGTTGTGTTGCATGATTGTGGATGTTTATTCTTATTGCTTGAGATTTTCATGCAATGAATGTTTATTGATGCAAGTTGTTGAATGATTAATGAAAAGTTGGAATTGTTAGATTACTAATTCACCCCCCCCTCTCAGTAATCTTGGACCTGATAATACTAACAATTTGTATCAGAGCCTTGGTCCTCTTTGTGGTAAGCCTAATAACTTGAGGAAAAGATCAAATGATGAGGAAGGAACCTTCCAAGTGTTCTAAGGACAATTACCTAGTATGGTGTGAAAGAATGAAGTTATACCTAAAGGGTATGAGACCACAATACTGGATGCATGTCACACATAGGTATATCACCCCTGTTGGAACTCTCACTGCAAATGAACTAAAGCAACAATAGGAAGATACTCAAGCACATGAAGCCATTGTAAGTACCCTATCTGATGTTGAATATGTTGATGTTCATGAACTAGAGACTGCTTATGATGTTTGGGAAAAGTTGAAACTTATCTACGGTGGAGATATTCATGTGAAGAAAGCTAAGGAAGACAATCTTAGAGGAAAATACGATGACATGAAAATTGTAGAAAGAGAGAATATTGCACAATATGGCTTAAGAATAAAAGAAGTGGTTAGTGCTATTAAAGGTTTTGGTGGAACTATTGAGGAAAATACTGTGGTAAGAAAAATGTTAAGAACTTGATTGCCTGCTTATGCCATTAGAGTGTCTGCTATAAATGAGCTAAGAACAGTTGATAATGTTACTATAGATGGACTGATCAGTAAGCTTACTGCATTTGAGTTGAATAACTACGATAACAATATTCCAAGAGTTGAAGATGTGTTCAAGGAATCAATGTCTAATGTATCGGTAAGGAAAGGTAATGAAACAAGTCTTGATATTGATCACATGTCAAGTTATGCCAGGGAACTTGAAGCTATCTTGGAAGAAGAAAGGAAACAAGGAGAGTTTGAAGCTCTACTAGCTAAGAGATTTCCTAAAGGGATTGGTAAGTACAAAGACAAACTTCACTGAAACGTCTCTCTTGTAATAAGATTGGACATATTGCCGCTAGATGTCATAATGGTTAATAAAAGGATAAGTTCAGAAGATTAAAAGGAAAATAGAAGAAACAATGCTTTGTTGCAGTGGATGAAAGTGTTACCGATGAAGAATCAGGAGATAATGAGGAAGAAAAGTTTGTGTTTGTTCCAAATAAAGAAGATCCATTTGAAGGAGAAAAGGCCCTGGTTTCTCATACAAGACAGAATGATGAATGGATTATAGACAGAAGGTGCTCACATCACATGACCAATGATAAGAGTAAGTTTATTAAACTTGATGAGTTTGATGGTGGTGTGGTAAGGTTTGGTAATAGTACACCTTGTTTGGTTAAAGGTAAAGGCACTATTTATTTGAATGGCAAGAGTAATACTGATGATGTATATTATGTGGATGGTCTAACACATAATCTGTTGAGTGTGGGTCAGTTGAATGATAAAGGTTATAGATTGGAATTCAAAGGAGGAGTATGCAAAATTATTAGAAGCTCCAGTGATGAGATTGCTACCGGTAGGCAGACTAGAGGTAATTTATTCCATCTGAATACTAATGTGAACAGTTGTTTGGTTGCAAAAGTTGAAGATAGTTGGTTATGACATAGAAGGTTTTTCCAAGTAAACTTTTATAGTTTGATAAAAGTGAGTAAGACTAATGCAGCTAGAGGTTTGCCTCAATTAGTCAAATGAGACAACATGATGCAAAGAATGTCAGCTGGGTAAGTTAACTAGTTCTACTTTCAAGAGAAATTTTTTTTCATCTGAAAGGACACTTGATTTGGTGCATACTAATCTTTGTGGGCCTATGAGACAAAAGAGTATCAAGGTGAAAGACATTTCATATTGTTTACTGATGACTATTCTAGAATGATGTGGGTGACTTTCTTGAAGGAGAAGTCTAATGCATTTCATAAATTCAAAGCATTCAGAGCATTGGTTGAGAATGAATCAGGTAAGAGTTTGAAATGTTTAAGATCTGATAGAGGTAGTGAGTTTACTTCTACAGAATTTGTTAAGTATTGTGAAGACAATGGAATCAAGAGACAAATGTCTGCACCAAGGACTCCACAAAAGAAAGATGTTGCAGAGAGAAGGAACAAAACCATAATGGATGCTGCAAGGACTATGTTGATTCAAGGAGGTGTAGCAAAGATGTATTGGAGAGAAGCAATCAATACTATTGTTTATACGCTAAACTGGGTGCAAATAAAGAAAGGAACATATAAGAAGCCCTATGAGCTATGGTAGTCACTCACCTAGTGTTAAGTATTTCAAAGTCTATGGTAGTAGATGCTACATTAAGAGAGATGATGACATTGGCAAGTTTGATCCTAAGAGTGATGAAGGTATCTTTTTGGGTTATTCTACTAAGAGTAAAGCGTACAAGTGTTTCAATAAAAGAACTAACAAGATGATTGAAAGTGCAAATGTAAAGGTAGATGAATACCCTGACAAATCTAGTGATTCAAGAAAGCAAATGACAGAGGATGATCAAGAGATTGTGTATATTGAACCAGAAGTGCACGTCCCAGCAAATCAAAACAATGTAAGAGAAGTGATTCAACCGACAGAAGAAGAGGAAGCTCCTATACCTGAAGCGGTGATACCTAGGTATGTAAAGATGAATTATTCAGTTGATCACATTACAGGTGATAAGAATGCATGTGTTCAAACAATAAGAAAGCTTAAAGATAGTACTTGTTTAATTTCCAAGTATGAGCCTAAGACAATGAAGGAAGCAATCAAGGATGAAGATTGGGTAAAAGCTATGGAAGAAGAGCTTGATAAGATTGAGAAGAATGATACATGGGCACTTGTTCCTAGACTTGAAGATAAAAATGTGATTGATACCAAATGGGGTTTCAGGAACAAACTAAATGAAGATGGAGATGTAATCATAAACAAGACTAGGCTTGTGTGTAAGGGTTATGCTCAAGAAGGACTAGACTATGGTGAGACTTTTGCTCGAGTAGCAAGACTGGAAGGGGTAAAAATTCTACTTGCTTATGCTTCTTTCAAGAAGTTCAAAGTATTTCAAATGGATGTCAAGTTAGCTTTCTTGAATGGAATTCTTGAGGAAGAAGTTTACATAGAACAACCAGATGATTTTGCATTGACAAAAGAGAAGGACATGGTATGCAAGTTATAAAAGACATTGTATAGTCTGAAACAAGTTCCAAGAGCATGGTATGAAAGGCTATGTTCCTATCTTATTCAAATTGGTTTTGATAGAAAAAGCGATGATAGTAATGTATATCTTAAAGTTGAAAGCGGTAAATTGTTGTTAGCTGAAGTTTTTGTTGATGACATAATCTTTGGTGGTAATAATGAGATGAATTTGGCTTTTACTGAAGAGATGAAGAAGGAATTTGAGATGTAAATGATTGGGGAGATCAAAATCTTTATTGGTTTTCAAGTTTCACAACTTAAGATGACATATATATCAGTTAATCCAAATATGTGAAAGAAGTGCTCAAGAGTTTTGGTATGGATGACTCCAAACTAGTTGGAACCCCAATGATAACTATATGTAAATTGTCTAAAGATGATCAACCTGATGTAGTTGATGCTACTTCTTATAGATCTATGATCGATAAGCTGCAGTATGTTGTTCATAGCAGACCTGATATTGCTCAAGGAGTTGGTATAGTGGCTAGATTTCAATCAAACCCTAAGGAATCTCATATGGTTGCATTCAAGAGGATATTTAGATATCTGAAAGGGACAATTGACTATGGTCTATGGTATGCTCATGACGGTAATTTTTCTTTGAGTGTGTTTACTAATGCTAATTGGAAAGGAAATGTTGATGATAGAAAGATTACAAGTGGTGGTGCATTCTTTCTAGGTGAAAGGCTTCTGTCGTGGATAAGAAAGAAGCAGAATTGTATCTCACAATCCACAACAGAGGTTGAGTATGTTGTAGCAGCTATAAATGGCACATAGATTGCATGGATGAACCAAATTCTTGAAGGCATCAAGGAAAAGGTGACTGAATTGATAACTATCTTTTGTGATAACACAAGTGCTATAAATATTTCCAAGAATCCTGTGATGCATTCTTAGACTAAGCACATTTCAATTAGGTATCATTTTATGAGAGAGAAATTGTAGGAAAAGGAGTTAAATTTGGAATATGTACAAACAAAGGAGCATAGAGCAAATATATTCACCAAGCCACTACCTAAGGATACTTTTGAGTACCTTAGAGGTAAGCTAGGGGTTATGCCCCTACCTGAACAAAACTAAGATGTTGTAGATGCATCAATCCAATGAATTTATTGCCATATCTTTCACTGTGGATTGATGATCATGGGACTACTCCTTAGGGGGAGCAGTCAGACAAAGAAGAAGACAGTTGCATCAGATGATGTATTGGGATTATTGCGCCTTTGGCATTGTTTTCAAAGGGGGAGAAGAACATAATAGAGTAAACATCTTTGGGAGAAGAGTAGAGAAGAACCTGAGATCGAGATAAGAGAACATAAAAGATGTATCAGCTAAGGGGGAACAATTTTTTTTTAAATATCTAGAAGAGCAGCTAGATGATTACTTGGTATTGTTGGTGTTTCCATCAATGCCAAAGGGGGCGATTGTTTGCATAACTGATGTAATGTATGAGTTCAATCTAAACTGGTGATAGGTTGATAGGTTATGATGTTGTCATTGATGTCAACTTAGTGTTTGTTGGTTGACTATGTACCTACTATGCTAATGTATGCTCAAGAGATTGAATTATGAGTTGTAGAGAGAAGTGGAGTGTGCGATCATACATGAAGACTAAGTGATGTCTCTAGATGCTATATCTATAACCGCAAAGATTTATCTTATGTATTGAGTGAGTTATGATTGATTGAAGGTTGACAAGTTAACATTAAGAACAAGATGTTGCACATGAATAATGATTTGATGATTTTTTCAATAGTGTTTGGATTCAAATGTTGTGGTCATAATATGTGTATCTGGGATATGTCATGAGGTTGTGGTTGCGACCACATCGTGTTTGGATGATCAGAAGGAAAAGTTTCAAGTGACATAAGGTTGTTCAAATAAGAGTCAAAGGTGTTTTTTTAGAAAAGTCAGTTAGATCCTTGACTGGTGATGATGCACTGTGTTGCAATGAGTGTTTATGTGTTCGAGGGATCGTGGTTTTGTTGCTGATCGATGGGGATTGACGAGTTGACATGTTTGTGATCATTTGTGATCGAATTTATTGAAGGTTATGCAAGAACATTGAAGAATGTATTTTGGTTTGACCTTTCTTTGTCAAATCGATGTATGATGAATTAGAAGGCCGACCTGAGTTTGTTAGAAAGTGTTCTAATTTTTTAACACGCTTTAGGGATTTCTCATTGAGCGGGAAAGATTGTAAAATGTTTTGTAAGGTGGTAATGTACTTGTATTGTATAAATATGTAAAATGATGAAATATACAAGTGTAGATCGTGGATGTAGAGGTGCGATCGAGAAGAAGAAGAAAAGAGAAGTGTGTCTGCATGTGTAGTAGAGATTGAGCTTGAACTGGATCTATATTAACAAAGGAAGTGCTATTTTCTCAGATCATTTACTTGTTGATTCCTAATAACTTCATCAAGCTAAATCCCTTAACCGGGTAGATCCTAATAGGTCTGAATTGTAAATCCTTTAACATGATGACTCTTTAATTAGGGTTTGAAATCCTTTAACCAGGTTACTCCTAACATGGTAAAGCTCCTTACAGGACTAGAGGTAAATCCCTTGACCAGGTGACTCCTAACAGGGTCTTGCTCTTAACCGAGCATTATTGTAAGCTTTTAATAAGGTTAAGCTCTTAACTAGGTGTGTTGTCCTCAAATTTTGCCTCCACAAAATTGGACAACCCTACATAATTTTTCTATAATTGGTAGGAGTTCTCTCTAAGGTTTTGAATGCTTTGAAAGAGGTTTGTTTGAGGAAATCAATCATCCCTTGATTTAACTCTGATTTTACTTCTTAGTAGTGTTTGTCTTTCAGGTCTTTTCTTTGTTTTTCTTAGTTTTGTGTTTTGTTTTTGGTCTTGTTTTTGGTTTAGGTTTGTGGCCTTCAAAATTTTGCTTGTTTCGAGCTATCTGAAGTGTCTGTAGACGTCCAAAATCGTCCTTATATTAATTTAATTAATATTCCCATAACATTATAGTTAATTTTAATTAATTATATTTGTTATATTCTTCTATCATATTTAATTAAATATGATTCATCTCCCTTA
>MU225462.1:1678980-1701993 GCA_018584345.1 Thuja plicata
GGGTGCCCTTGTTCAGCTCATCGGAGGTCATGGTGGAGTCTTCTTGTTTTTAAGAGTATGCTTGTAGACATGTTAAAGTAGCTTAAATGGTTTATATCTTCTAACGTTTGCATGTCTGAGCGTGCTCCCAACAGGTA
The DNA here is from genome assembly GCA_018584345.1 of Thuja plicata. Classification (NCBI taxonomy): domain Eukaryota; kingdom Viridiplantae; phylum Streptophyta; class Pinopsida; order Cupressales; family Cupressaceae; genus Thuja; species Thuja plicata. Next base: position 1,679,118 of record MU225462.1, read on the forward strand.
GGTTTCCAGCATAGACAATGTCAATCAAGTTTGTCTAGCTGAAGTTATAGAGGTTTAAAGCATCCTACCAGTGGAGTTTTTCTGACAGATTGCACGCCTTTTCAAAAGTCTTTAAAAGTGGAATTTTTCTTGTTAACTACACGAAGTAGGAATTTTGTTAATATGTAAAGTGGATTTAACATCTCACTTTAAAATTTCACAGCATTCTGAGAAATTTTACCTATAGTTTTTAATGATAGTGGGTTTCAAACTTGTCTGCATATTGAGTCATTTAAAAACATAAGGTTGCATATAAAAGATTATGTTTCTCTTTCAATTAATGGGATTTTTATTCATATTTGCATATACAATTATGCATATATTATGTAAAGCCTTACTATTCATTCAATAAGTTACAAGGTGGTCTTTTTGAGAGTGGTTGCATATATGCTTTAAAGTTTTTGATTAAGGTAAATACATGTTTTCAAGGGACCCCGAAACCCTGTACAAAGTTTTCTCAAAACATATTCAAAAAAACCCTCTTTAACAAAACAGAACTAGATCACATTGAGGGTTTTACAACAGGCTCCCACAACCCAAATGGAACAAAACATGACACAACCTTCATGCAAACCCACACTAAAGAGAAAACCAAGACTAGTGTTTATCTTTAGCACCCTTTTGATGGGAACGAAGAGTCATATGAAAAGAGGAGGGCATCTTAAATTTTTTTCCTTTAACAGTTATCCAACCCTCTTTCGCACTAGCTGGCTCTTCTTGCCTCTACAAAGTTTCATCAGCCAAACCAGAGCTTAAAGTTATATATGTTTTAAAGTTATTTTAAAAGTCTTTATAACTTAAAGTTATCTGGTGGCAATTTTTACCCTATATACATGTGTTTTCCAGTTTGAAAAGTGTGTTTTTCCTCTTCAAATCTTATAGTGGTGATTTTTATGAGGATTGCATATAGAAAAAATTATGTGATATGCTCTTAAAAACTCGTAGCTTCATTTGAAAGTGCAAGGTGTCGATTTCTGGTGAAGTTGCATGTGTTTCGAAAGCATGTAAAACATATGCTTTTTTCCTCAGAAAGCCCATTATGCAAGAGCAAAGGGCGTCATTTTTTATTGGATTACATACAAAGTAAACATGCTATGTGCTCACTAATATCCGTCATTTCTCCTAGGTCATCATTTTTTGAAGGGATTGCATATGTGTTTTGAAAGCATTTAAATATGCAATATGCTCTTTAATCGCCACAGTTTCCTCAAAGCTCATATGACATCAAATTTTATTGGAATTACATGCTTAGTCATATGCAATCATGCTATTAAAGCCCATCATGAATGGAGTTCATTTAATGACATTATTTTTGTAGTGATTTGCATACCATTCCTTATGTCATGAGCTCATTAAAACTCATTTTCCCATCCATAGAAGGTTGCGTTTTCTCCTTCAAGAAGCCATGACAAGATTTCTTATACATTTTTCATAAAAATGTGAGTTTCATTACCATAGAGAGCTGCGTTTTGGAAGGGAAAGCCCGTCTAGGGCAAACACTACTAAAAAATCCACCATTAGATCCCTGCATTTTTCGCTTCCATTTCTTGGCATTTTGGTAAGTTTTTTCTTCTTTCAATGAAAACTTTTTCTTCCATATTGAAATCAAAATGCATTCATATGTGTAGAGTGTTGTTTTTATTTCACTTTGCATAAGGATTTCAAAAACAACTAGGACATGTTTTGATTTGAATCATTCAAAGTTTGTTGTTGATTCTACGAAATTTGATAATGCATGGAGGACATTTTTCATTCATTTCTCTATGAATCATGCAAATGCATTCATTGAGCATGAGGATTTAATCAAACTCTTGGCCTATATATCTCCAAGTATGCATTCAAGATCTAAATTCAAAATTCTTGAATTGATTCCAGAATTTGAAAGCTTGAGATAGTTGTTTTCCCTTTGCATTTCAAAGAGGAAGTATAGATTTTATTTCTTTTCCCTTTGTTGCACATATGTACATTTTCATTTCTTTTAGTTTTGCATGTGCTTTGTCTTTCCATTTCCATCTTATTTCTCTCATATTCTTCTAAGTTGCATATGAGGATGCCATTTATCCCCATATGCAGTTGGGATTAAAAACCCCATTCTTGATGGTGATTTTCCAAAAAGACCAAGTGATCCCCTATATGAAAAACATGATGAAAAACCCACTTTTTCCACATTTACATGTCAAAAGACAAATATAAATTCCCAACATGCAAGATAGCCAAAAAAGCCCACCTTTTGTGACCTTTCTGACTTTCCCTAAATATGCACATTTTTCCAAAAAAAATCCCACCGTACATATGATATATTCACTCATGAGAAAAAGCACTTTCCCATCTCCTTTTTCAAAGTTTCAACTTGTTGTCCACCATATGTAAAGTATGCTGAAAAGTCCATTTTTCCATGTTTTTCCTCCACAAAGTAAAGAGCTGCATTTTTCCCCAAATCATGCTGCTTGATGGATATTTCCATTCCTTATGATGATGTTATTATATTCTAGAATTTTCATGTCACAGTTACTGCTGTAGATAATCTTGTCATGTTAGAAGGATCTACATCTCCAAAAGGAAAGAATAGAAAGAAGATGAAGTACCAGAATGATAAGTATCAGAATTTGATCTCTCCATCTCACACCACTTCATATGTGGATGGGATTTGAGATACCAAAATTGGGCATCTTAACATGGATGAATTTCTGAAGAGGGTGGACACATCAACAAAGGATGACATGATTAGCATCAGAGAAAGCTATATCCATCATGTTTCCACTTTCCCTATGGAGGCCCTGGAGCCCAAGTTTGTAATAGCTTGTGCAAAGAACTTTGATCCTACCTCTAGGACCATCAAGGATCAAGATGGTAAAGTTGTAATCAGCCTGGATCCGGATACTATTGACCGGGTTTTCAAAATTCCTCCGACTCCGGTTGTGATGAACTTAACTGTAGAAAAAGTACTTAAAAGTTAGGAAAATGGGAAGTCAGCCTGCATGAAGTACATCAACAATCACTGGTTGATCAGTAAGAGGCCCAATCTTGTAAGGTGGCCAAAATGGATGCATAGATTAGAGTTCAAGGAGGCGATCCATGATCTAATCACCTTGTTGAGAAGAATTAGAGGTCTAAAGGAGTCCAATATTTTTTAACCTTGGATGTACAAATACTTTTCCCTGATCATCAAGTCAAGGAAAAAGATCTTCTGGGGAGAACTTATAAGAGATACTCTCTGTGAGTAGCTGACACAAGTCACAAGTACGATTAATTTCCATATGAATTCCTACTTGGTCTACATCATTGTTTCTTTAGGATTTTTTTTAGAGCTTTCTACCAAAGGGACCGATCTCAAGTGCATGTTTGGGAGTATTTTGATCATCTTCCTCTAAGACCAAGTCACATCCATTATCAGAGAGTGCGTGATGCCTTGTTTGGGCATTTCAGGTGCCTTTTTGAAAAAGAGCTCCTAAACAAGAGAGATTCATATGAAGCTTGGAACAGAATGAGTGAATATGGTTGCTTCTTCCTAAAGTTTCCAAATTTCACTTATTTGAGAGTTGGATATTTCATAGAAGAACCATATACCTTTCCTAGATATCCGACAAACAAAATTATCCTGATGGAGTTGGCTCGACAACTCATGGCAGTTCAAGCTTATCAGTCTACATTGCATAGGCCCAGAGTTTACATCTCTTCACACAATCCATTAAGGATTGGAGATTATTCACTAGACACAGTGCCAAAAGCTAAGAGCATTGAGTTTGAACTTTAAGAAATTAATCTAAAGAAGTTCATAGCCAGAAGCTCATTTGACTGGAGAGGCACGAATGACAAGATTAGGAGACAATTTATCCACATTCATCATCTCGAAGACATCTGGATCGATCTTCGTACCAAGAGAAATATTTCCAAGATGGATTACTGTCATCTTACTATAAAAAAAAATGTGGACTTCAATCTTGCTCAAATCCTTGATGGTGTAGAGGATGATAACGATATTCTGGATCTAGAATATTGGAAACATTGCATCAAGAACTTACCAATTCTACCTCCATGATAGTCTATCAAAGAAAACTTATCCATTTGGGATAGGTTCTAGAGTATTCTAGCCAACACTGACATTTGGTTGAAAAGGAGAGGTTTGAAGAGCATCAAGATCAAGCCAGGTAGGGATTTTGACCTTGCTGGTCCAGTGGGTCTAAAGTCTGAAATTAGAGGTAAAGGAAAAGGAGAATCTCCTGCATCAGAGATCAGAAGCATTCAAAATATCGCCATCAAAGGAGGTATGCTCATGGTTAAGGCTCCCACACATGTTGCGATGACATATAAAGCTAAAGGGCATGAGATGATCCAACTCTCAGCTAGCGAGGGTGAATTGCAGGATCCAATTGTCCTTGAAATACCACAATTACAAAAGGCAGATCAAATACATGCCATGGATGAATCAACACTAGAATCAAAAGAATCTCCCATGTCACCACTCAACATAGATGTTGATTCTTTCACTATGCATATGCTGCCAATACGTTCTTCTGCAATAGTGCCTGCTACACCCATCTCTTCTGGCGCCCCAACACAAAAGGATGACTTATCACATATCTTTGATGAGTATCTTGAAAATTTTCCTAAGTTGGATACACTTATGACATATACCAATTTGACATCCGCATAGATTGAGTTGTTCGTGGAGAAAGATGTCCAAGAGAATCTAGTAACAAAAACAGTTCAAGAAGAAGCACATATCACAAATGTTCCTGCTACTTCTCAAATAGAGTCAGTAACTAATATGGTTGTAATTGATAGTTCTCCTTCGTCCTTCATCTTGCCTCCGTGGTTAGGTGTTGTCAGTCAGAATAGGAAGAAACTAGAGGTTCCTCCTGAAGAGTTTGATCTTGCACCAAAGAATAAATCTTGACTCTGAAGAACAAGAAGGAAAAAATGGTCTCAAAGGTCATGGTTGATAAAAAGAAGAATAAGTATGTTGAGGTAGCTGAACAACTTTCAAATAAACCAGCTGAAGAACTTCAAACAACAGACTAAAAAATCACCAGGATTGGACTTGGTAAATAAACACAATTGGGGTGTCAGTTGGATTCTCAAGACACAGTGGATCAACTTACCAAGAGGTCTGATAAGATTTGGGAGATAAAGCATCAACTCAAAGAAGAGAATTCCCGTCTCCATGAAGCCCTTGAACAAAGAAGTTCTTCTTCTCAACAGGTAAATTTTGTTTTGGAGGAGACACAACAACACATGGTGCGAATTGAGAAGAGTATAAAAGTGTTAAATGATTGGGGAAACTAATTAGAAACACAAGTAGTATTAGTTATCAAGGATGCTTACCAAGTGTTCAGGAATGTCAAGAAGATTGTCACCCGACTGTAGGAGCTGGTTACATATTTTGATCAGCAAACGAAGACTCTAAGTGAAGACTTGGATGTATGGAAGAAAATGGCCGAGGCTGATTTTGACGTCCTATGCACATATGAAATAATTTCTTCAAAAGAGATGTATTTTGACTTCCTGGATTAAATGGAAAATAAAGAGAAAGTTTTGAAGAACTTGATGACATAGATTCAAGAAACTATGCAAGTATGCAAAGAACATGAAGGTATCATTGTCAAAAACTTTGAGGAGTTGGCATGCAAATTGATGACTGAGGATGGTGAACTTGTTGTAGAGGAACAAGCTATGACAAGGTTTGCACAAGTCATTCGTCAAGAACTTGAATTTGATACTTTATGTCTCAACTCCACGGATAATTGGCAGGTTTTAGAGCTTTCCTGAATCATCTACAAAATAACCCTGGTGGATAAAACATTGCAGTTTCAAAGGCAGCAAGTGTAACATGCAAGACTGCGACCATTTCTTAGCATACAAGAGCACTGGATCCATCTTTGATACATAAGTCTCTTTCCCAGTTCGAGACTTGTATAAATTTCCTTTTAAGCGTTATAGAACACTAAGTTTTTGTAAAGTGTAGAATATTTGATAGATTGCATAATGTAAATTGCATGCGATGGTATCACATGCAAATTAGTATCATGTAATCATGTTGTAATTACATTAGGTTCTACAACATTGAAGAAGTCAAAGTTAGTTCATTAGGGATAAGGATTGAATAAGTCAAAGTGGTTAAAGGTTTCCCCTTTCTTCTCCACTTTCCTCTCCTCCTTTTCTTGTATAAAGGAGTGATACCCATTATAATTTTCATCTTTTGTTGTGTGTAAGAAAACTATAGGCAAATCTCTTGTATTCTGAAAAATTTGAGTTTCATGGTGCGAAGTTGAGCAATTGGATAAAGGAACAAGGATTAGAAAAATTTGTGTTGTTTATCTTGAAAATTGATGAGTGTATTCTTATGTTGCATTCATTGATCCTTCTTCAAATCAATAGATGTATTGCGTATATCATTGCAGCATTTTGATTTGAGTTTTATGAAAACTTTGCGCTTCAAAAAATCAGGATTACTATAGATAGTAGTGACTGCAAGAATTCAAAGCTGAAGACTTTGGGCTTCAGTGATATAATTTTTTATCAAAGTAGAGGGTATTCGAAAAAAGCCTTTGTGCTTTCTCGTATATTCAAATTTTAGAGTAATCATCTAAAGTAGAGATAAGATACTGTGTGCTCTTATATTTGTTTCATTTTTAGTTAAAATAGATTGTTGTCTTAAGTATTGTTCTTACATCAATTTTTAAGCCACCAGTATTACCGTAGCAAGAAGAATTGTTTATAAGTACAATTTAGTTTTTATTGAAGCCACTTGCGGTAAGAAGGGAGCCTCCCCTATTGCTGAGAGGAGAAATAAATTTTACATACTACTGCCTAAAAGTAACAAGTTTGTCAAGATGTATTCATAGTGACTTGCAAAATTTTTAGCCAACAATTTTTGCTAACTCTGCTGGGAATCTGAACACATTTGTATCCAATGGTTGATAAGAAGTTTAATTTAGAAGACTTTGAGCTTCTAGTTGGATTTATTGTCCTGGAAAAGTGATAGAGGACTTTGTGCCTTCATGGACACTTTGCTTCTTTAAAACTTTATTGTTGTTTTACAAATCTTTTACATACTTTCAACTGCAATAGTTTTTTGAAGAAAGAGAAAAGGATTAATCATTTTTTTCTACAGGAGAGAACTAAATGAAGTTCCATCTAGGATACTTTACAAAGGGTTAATTTTGGTTGATCTAATTGATTCACAATGGAAGGAATCAAGAATTATTACCGATGAACGAAGGGTGAATCATCAAAATTTTCACAGAGTTGGGCTCAGCAGGCCTGCCTTTCTCTCTTAGCTCCTACATCTCCACTTGCCTGAACTACCAGTTATCCACCATTAAAGAAGAAGAGTTCTATACCAAGTGAAGAAGCTCCTTTCTTCTTCAAACCATTAATTACCTCCATCCCACTCTTTCCCACAATGACTACTGGTCCATGGGGTATAGATTTTGGTCCCCTTGATCTTACTCCATTGGTGCATTCTCTTCCTCCAGGATCTCCTAAGAGCTTTTCCAAGTTCTATGGAGATGGGAAGAAACACCCAGATGAACATATTAAAGCTTTTTATATTTCATGTTGTGTTCTCAGAGCAGAACACGAAGATGTGTCAATAAGACTCTATAGAAACCTTGCAAGAGATTGCTTCTGACTCCTTTTTCAACCTTGCTACTAGTTCCATTACTAATTGGGATTCATTACAAACCAAGTTTGAAGAGTGTTTCAAACCTGTAGAGGATGAGCATGATTTTCTTGCTCAACTTACACAAATGAAGAAAGATGCACAAGAGGGTATTTGTGAATTCATCGCTAATTTTAACAAACCAGCGAATCAGATTCCTATTACCTCACGACCTACTGCTGAAAATTTAAAGTGTTTCTTCATTAACACTCAATTGCCAGAAGTCAGTTTCTTGTTGAGACAAGAAATTCCCACAAGCCTTGCTAATGCTCAAACTCTAGCAACAGAGATTAAGGATGATCTTATCATCGCTGGTAAGATTCACAGAGACAGATCAAGAGGAAATTCCTCTAGTGGGAATTCCTACAATGATGCTTCTACTTCGGGTAGCACAGAAGATAGTGAATGATTTGCTTGCACTCAAGAAGAAGATTTATCAAGGATCGTTTGCTTCTCCTTACAAGGATTTCCCATGAAGAACTTTTCCCAATGCTACTAACAATTATGCAGCAAAGAATCAAGCTAAGCTTCCTCCTCCAGAGAGACTTTCTCTCGAAGCCCTGCCAGGCATGTCTGCCACGGGATATTATGAAAATGATCAAGCTGGTTTTTCGCTAGATGATTATCAAATGGAGGAAAATGTTTCCCCTTACGATGAAAATCATGAAGCAGCTAGCAACTCTAGCATTGGGTATGTACATTCTGATGATACAGATCCAGAGGGGGATTTTTCTCAAGCCTATGCAGTTATGATGCAGTCTCAAACAAATTAGCATGTCAAAAGGAAGAAGAAGATAAAGAAAATAAAGATATGCAAGCACCTATTGCTATTGCAAAAAGAGTAACTCCTCTATATACTCTTCCTCAAAGTAACCAAGTTAGTGCCCCTCAGTCAGTTTCCACTAATGTGCCAAAACCTAGTACGTCTAATCCCAAGTCTCAGACAAACATATTTTCTTCTTCCTTGGAAAATTATTTCCAAGCATTTGATATTATAGACCATGCCGAGAAGACTAAAATTCAGATGTCTGAAGTAGAATACCTTCAAGCGTATCCAGATCAGCTGGAAATGCTTAATAATTTTGTCAAAGAATCTCAGCTTGCGCAAGCTTTTATTGCTACCCTAGATTCAAAGAATCTTCCCAATAACTTAGTGACTATACCATCATTTATTCCAGGGAAGATAGAACCATTTTACATCTCTTTTTTGATCAATGGTTTTGATTTGAGTAATTGTGTTATTGATTATGGAGCTTCAGATAATGTTATGTCAGCTAAGGTGGCTAATTCTCTAGGCTTTACCTTGACAAAGACTTTCTGTAATTGTTATTCCATGAAGAATAAACAAGTACCTATGAAAGTTCAAATAAAAGATGTCCAATTTGCATTCTCTTCTTTTCCAGAAAAGAAGATCAAGATGACTATTTTGGTCATTGATATTCCCGCTTCCTATGGTATGTTACTCAACCATAATTTATATGTGGGAGGTGAGCTGAATATGGACATTCCAGAAGCCCAAATTCCTGTTAAAGGGGTCATGCAAAAGTTTCTCCCAGAACAAGAGACAAAGTATACAGTGGTGAAATCAGACTATCCTCGTTCTCAAATCCTTTTTGAGTCAGTCGGGATAGGAAATTAGTATCATCATAGTAATGAAATCTTAGAGTTTGCTGAAGATTATCCTTTCGAGGCGTCATCATCATTGTCTAATGAAGATAATTTTGCAGATGCAAAGGAGGAACTAAGTCTAGAAGAAGATTAAAGGGTATCTTCTATAATGATTGAGAAAACTATGTCCTCAAATTCAGTTGCAAATTCTAAAATTATATCTCTGTCTCCTGATAAATTAGTACTACAAATAATGTGTGGATACTAGAGTTTGATGGTAGTTGCACAACAACTGGTTCAGGTGCTAGGGTTATTTTGATTTCTCCTCAAGGAAAAATATTTCCTTACTCTTACAAGTTACAATTCAACAACACCAACAACACTTCTGAATATGAAGCACTATTGTTGGGTATTGATGTTGTGGAAAACAAAGGGATCAAGAACTTGCATGCTAAAGGTGATGTTGAGCTCATGGTGTGTCAAGTCAGAAATTGATATCAAACAAAGAATGAATGACTTAAGCATTATAGGAACCTAGTGTGGGATTATATTGAAATTTTTTATGCTTTCAATATCTCTACTGTTCCTAGAGAATACAATAATAAATTTGATTCCCTCTCAACATAGATGGATTAAGAACTTGCATGCTAAAGGTGATGCTAAGCTTGTGGTGTGTCAAGTCAAAAATTGATATCAAACAAAGATTGAATGACTTAATCATTATATGAACCTGACATGGGATTATATTGAAATGTTTGATGCTTTCAATATCTCTACCGTTCTTAGAGAATTCAATGATAAAGTTGATTCCCTCACAACTTTAGCAACACTCTTGATACCTCATAAAGAGTTTGAACAAGATAGATATACTATTCAATTAGTTTACCATCCTAATGTTCTAGATAATTCAGATCATTGGCAATTTTTCAATGATGATCACCAAATCATTAACTTCATGGAAACAAAGGATAATTTTGATAAATTGCTTTTCGAAGGGAGTAGTTCTTCCCCAGGGGAGGATTCGTCTTGGAAGAATCCTGAGACAAGAGAAGAAGTCATTCAAATCAAAGGTAATAAAATTCCTAAAGGGCTGGTTTCTTTGGAAAGGTTGTTTGATAAGGATGATCATTATGTCAAAAATCAGCAAGAGGTTGGGTCCAGTTCCATTATGGAATATGAGAAATATAATCTTAATACGAATGTTGATCCTAAGTTTGTCAATATTGGGAAATGATGTACACCAGAAGAGAGATCAGTTCATTATTCTTCTATTGGAATACCTGGATGTGCTGGCCTATTCCTATGATGATTTAAAGTCTTTCCGGCCAAAGATCGTACAACATGACATTCCTTTGAAGTGGAGTTGCTCCTTTCAGGAAGAAGCAATGAAAATGTAATCTAAAGATCTTGTGTATGATCTTGTCCAAAATTTGGAAAATACTCGATGCAAGGATCATCTTTCCTATTCAACACTCAACATGGGTGGCTAACATTGTTCTAGTTCATAAGAAGAACAATGAGATTCACATTTTCGTGGATTTCCATAATTTGAACCAAGCATCGCTAAAAGATAAGTATTCGTTACCCATAATGGATCATGTTCTACAAACTGTGACTGGTTCTCAGATGTTGTCTATGCTCCATGATTTTATGGTCATAACCAGATTGAGGTAAGGGAAGAAGATCAATAAAAAACAACATTTACAACTCTCTTGGGTACTTTTTCTTATAATGGGATGCCTTTTGGGCTGATAAATTATGATGCAACTTTTCAACGTACCATAGATTTGGCATTTCATGACATCAAAGATAAGTTCATTGTGGTTTACCTTTACAATCTTAGAATCTTTTCCAAACATCGATCGAATCATTTTCACATCTTCGGCAAGTGCTAGAGAGGTGTCGGCGACACAAGATTTCCTTGAATCCTAAGAAGTCTATTTTTGGAGTTACAAAAGGTAAGCTTCTAGGATACATCGCGTCTAAGGAAGGTATAAAGATTGATTTGGGATGGGTTAAATCTATTCAAAATCTCACTTTTCCTACTAGTAAGATTGATGTTCACTCGTTCTTTGGGATGGTTAACTTTCTAGGAAGATTTGTTCATGATGTTTTTGATAAAATTCATCATATTTCCAATATGATGAAAGGAGAAACAATTATCCATTGGAGTATAGAGGGGAAGGCTTCCTTTAAAGAAATTATGGAAGCTGCTACACATGCACTAGTGTTAGTCTTCCCAGACTCTACTAAATATTTTATCATGTACAATTATGTTTTTCGAGCATACAATGTCTACAATTCTTGTGCAAAATAATTAGGAAGATATTGAATCTCCCATTGTATTCATGACTTGTCCGCTAAAGTCACATGAGTTGAAGTACTCTCTGATGGAGAAAAATGCTTATGTAGTAGTGAAGGTTGTAAAATCTTTCAAGTTTTACATATTGAATTCCCGTGTTGTTGTTCTTGTCCCAGATACCACTATTAAATCCATTTTGGCTCATCAAGAGTTTGGAACGAAGAGGGGTAATTGGATTGCCAAAATCCAAGAATATGATATTGAGATTCGTCCTACTAAGTTGGTTCATGGTAAGGGCTTATGTTAGCATGATGAAAAATGAATGGTATTCCAATATTTCATATTTTCTAACTTATGGTGAGTGCCCTGCGCATTTGATTTATAAGGAGAAAACAAATTTGAAACTTAGAGCTTCTCATTTTTTTCTATGGGATAACGGTTTGTATAAACGTGCCTTTGACAGTAATTTCTTACGATGTGTTGATAAAGCTCAGCAAATTTGATTGCTGGAATCATTTCATGATTTACCATGTGGTGAGCATTTCTCTGCACCAGTTACAACTCACAAGATCTTGTGAGCAAGATATTATTGGCCAACTCCGTTCCAAGATGCCTACAGTTGGGTGCGCAAATGTGAGCGTTGCCAGCAATTTGTTGGGAAACAAAAGCTTTCAACATTACCTCTAAACCAAGTAGTAGTTGAAGAAACTTTTCAGCAATGGGTTCTTGACTTCATTGGTTCGATCAATCCAATTTCTAGCGCTGGACATACATATGTCTTGACCGCAGCTGATTATTTCAACAAGTGGGTGGAAGCAATTCCTATGAAGCATGCAACATCATTAGTGGTGTGTGCATTTTTGAAGGAAAATATAATTTCTCACTTTGGTGTGCCGAACAAAATTGTCACAGACAATGTTGTTACTTTTTCTTCTGCGGAGCTCACACAATTTTGTTTTGAACATGACATTACTCTTTCTCATTCGTCCGATTATTACCCTTAGGGAAATGGTCAGGCTGAATCGAGTAATAATAATTTGGTTACTATCATTCACAAATTGGTGGATGAAAATCAAATATCTTGGCACAAAGCTTTATTTGATGCTTTGTGGGAAGACAAAATTACACCTAAAAGACCTATCGGGATGTCACCATTCCAGTTTATTTACGAAGTAAATGTGGAAATTCCCATAGCTCTAGAGCTTCCTACTCTAAATCTGGCTAAGGCCATTGAAGATAATACCTTTGAGAGATCTTTGGATAAAAGGATAATGTTTCTACATCATTTGGAGGAACAAATAACTCAAATGGTAGATCGGCTTGCAAAACATAAGAAACAAGTTAAGACACTTTTTGATAAGAAAGCCAGACAAAGAGAGTTTCAAGTTGGAGACCATGTCATACTCTGGGACAAAAGGTGAGAACCAAAAGGAATGCATGGAAATTTTGATTCTCTCTGGCGAGGTCCACTCACCATCCATCAAGTTGCAAGAGAAAACACTTTCTTGTTGGCTTACCGTGATGGAACCCCATTCGCACTTCCTTACAGTGCACAACATTTGAAGTATTACTTCGAGTAATTGCCAGATAAGTAACATTGTACATAATGTCTAAGTCTTTTATTTTCTATTTTTTAAGGTTTTTGAGTGTTTTTCTTTGGTCGCCTGACTCTATAGCCCAATGGAGTAGATAAAGGCATTTAGAGGTCTGGATTCTACGTTCTTCATTGTTTCTAAGAACAAATGAGGAATGTTCCCCAATTAGAGCCAGATGTTGTCCTCAAAATTTCCATCCACAAAATTGGACAACCCTACGCAATTTTCTTGTAATTGGTAGTTCTCTCTAAGGATTTTAATGCTTTGAAAGAGGTTTGTTTGAGGAAATCAGTCATCCCTTGATTTACCTCTGATTTTACTTCTTAGGAGTGTTTGTCTTTCAGTTCTTTTCTTCATTTTTTTTATTTTTGTGTTTTTTGGGTCTTTTTATTGCCTTAGGTTTTTGGCCTTTGAAATTCTACTCATTTCGAGCTATCTTAGGCGTCAATCGAGTTTGTCTAGCTAAGGTTATAGAGGTTTAAAGCATCCTGCCAGTGGGGTTTTTCTGATAGATTGCATGCCTTGTCAAAAGTCTTTAAAAGAAGAATTTTCTTGTTAACTACACGAAGTAGGAATCTTGTTTATATGTAAAGTGGATTTAAAATCCCACTTTAAAATTTCACAACTTTCTGAGAAATTTTACCTATAGTTTTTAATGATAGTGGGATTTTTAAACTTGTCTGCAAATCGGGTCAATTAAAAACATAAGGTTGCATATAAAGGATTATGTTTCTCTTTCAATTAATGGGATTTTTATTTATATTTGCATATACAATCATGCATATATTTATTAAAGCCTTACTATTCAATCAATAAGTTACAAGGTGGTCTTTTTTAGAATGTTTGCATATATGCCTTAAAGTTATTTTAAGAGTCTTTATAACTTAAAGTTATTTGGTAGCAATTTTTTCCCTATATACATGTGTTTTCTATTTTGAAAAGTGCATTTTTTCTCTTCAAAGATTATAGTGGCGATTTTTATGAGGATTGCATATATAAAAGCATATGTGATATGCTCTTAAAAACTCGTAGCTTCATTTGAAAGTGCAAGGCGTCGATTTCTGGTGAAGTTGCACGTGTTTTGAAAGCATGTAAAACATATGTTTTTTGTCTCACAAAGCCGATTATGGAAGAGTAAAGGGCGTCAACATTTATTGGATTACATGCGAAGCAAATATGCTATGTGCTCATTAAAATCTATTCATTTCTCCCAGGGCGTCATTTTTGGAAGGGATTGCATGTGTTTTGGAAGCATTTAAATATGTAGTATGCTCTTTAAAGACCACGGTTTCCTCAAAGTTCATATGGTGTCAAATTTTATTGGAATTACATGATAAGTCATATGCAATCATGCTATTAAAGTCTGTCATGAATGGAGTTTGTTTAATGGCACTATTTTTTTGGTGATTTGCATATCATTCCTTATGTTGTGAGTTCATTAAAACTTGTTTTTCCATCCATAGAAGGCTGCATTTTCTCCTTCAAGAAGCCATGAGAGGATTTCTTATACATTTTGCATTAAAAAAGTGAGTTTCATTACCATAGCAAGCTGCGTTTTGGAAGGGAAAGCCCATCTAGGGAATCACAAAGAAGAAAAATAGTTTTATGTGCAAACACTACTAAAAAATACACCATTAGATCAATTTCTCACTAAAGTAAGCCATATTCTTACCTTCTTGACTAAGTACAACCCCTATAGCCAAATCACTTGCATCACACTCAAATTGGAAAACTTTATCAAAATTAGGAAAAAAAGAATAGGTTGTTTGCTCACCTTTTGTTTTAGAAATCTAAAAATGTTCCTAGCTTTGTGGGTCTATTTGAATTGTGCCTTATTCCCCTTAATAGTTTCAAGAATGAGATCCACTACATGACTAAAATTCTTAATAAAATTCCTATAAAACCTAGCAAGACCATGTAAACTTCTTACCTCCATTGAACTTCTTTGTGTTGGTCAATAAACAATGGCTTGAAGTTTCTCTCTATCCATCTTTGGGCACCACATAACTCAAGTAAATCAGTTCAGTCTACAAAACACACACTTCTTAAGATTGATCTACAAATTTTCCTCACTTGCAATCTTCTCATCACCATCCTATATGCTCTAAATGTTCCTCCAAGAATGACTTCAAAACCTCATTCATAAGCCTCATAAAAGTGTTGGGTGTATTAGAAAGCCCAAATGACATAACTGACAATTCATATAATCCATCATTAGTCTTAAATGTAATTTTCCACTCATCTCTAGGTCTGATTCTAATTTGACAGTAATTAATTTTAAGATCTATTTTAAAGAAATACATTGAACCACTCAAACAATCTATTAAATCTTCAATCCTCTATATCTAATAGCTATCTTATTCATAACACTAAGATCAGTTCAAATTATCCATTTACCTCCTTTCTTAGGCACTGAAATAGTAGGAAAAATATAAGGGCTAAGACTTTCCTTGTCAAAAATTTATTGAGTAGTTCCTCTACTTTCTTTCTAATCTCCTCATTCTCTTTTAGGATCAATCTATATGCATACTGTCATGCCCGAAATTTAAGGCAAAAACACACTAACATTTTTTTTAAAACACGATAAGTTAGCTAATGTGTTGCAAGTTGATGAAGTACATGTGCCTACTAAATTCACTATAGGAGTTACAACATAGTTAGATCAATCAAAACTCAAATGGTAAACAAGTAGAGTTGAGGGAAGTTGAGGGGAATCATGACAAGCAATGGCCATGTGGAGAACTTCCTTTTTGAAGTTGACTTGTCAACGTCCCTTGATAGGGTTTAACCACCTAGGTTCAATTATGCTTAATTATTTTAAAATCTTATTAATTACATTTTAGTACAGGGTTTAATAAGGCCTATTAACATTCATGAAATTAATTAACATCCTTGCATTAACTTTATCCAATAATTTCCCTCTTACTCTTAGGAACAAAATAATAATTTCATTATTGGAATTAGAACCCTATAATGACATTAATTACATTGCCCCTTTAAAAATCCATATAACGCATTTAAAATAATATTATAAAGTCTGACATTTTAATGACCCTGTTAATAAAAATTAAAAGATACATTAAAACACTAATATAAAATCTTACATCCTAATGACCCCTTTATAAAGTTCAAATGTCTCATTTATAATAATATTATAAAATATATTATTTTAATGACCTCATTTATAATATTAAATGACACATGAAAAATAGTAATATAAAGTCTTGTATCCTAATGACCCTTTTTATAAAATTAAATTACTCATTTGGATTAATAATATGAAACCTTATTATAATCATATTAAAATCAAGTTATTACTCACCCTAATATGATGACCTTACTGTAAACACTTTAATACATATTATTTAAAATGACATACTTTAATCATATTTAATCACACCATCCTCATGTTGTTTTAAATATCATAATTATAATCATTAACAACACTTATTATATTAGTCAAATTATAAATATGTTCTTTTAATCACCTTTAGTCTAACTCAATCCTTTTAAAGCTTACTTTAATAACAAATTTCCCCTTTATATTTTATCTACACTTGCTAGACAAAAACTCCTTTTAAAATTTTAATGACCGACTAAGTTGAAGTTACAACATAGTTCAAATTATCCATTCACCTCCTTTCTTAGGCACTGAAATAGTAGGAAAAATATAAGGGCTAAAACTTTCCTTGTCAAAAATTTCTTGAGTAGTTCCTCCACTTTCTTTCTAATCTCCTCATTCTCTTTTAGGGTCAATCTATATGCATCCTGTCATGCTCAAAATTTAAGGCAAAAACACACCAACAATTTTTTTTAAAAAACATGATAAGTTAGCTAATGTGTTGCAAGTCGATGAAGTACATGTGCCTACTAAGTTCACTATAGGAGTTACAACATAGTTAGATCAATCAAAACTCGAATGGTAAATAGGCAGGGTTGAGGTAAGTCGAGGGGAATCATGACAAGCAATGGCCGTGTGGAGAACTTCCTTTCCGAAGTTGACTTGTCAAAATCCCTTGATAGGGTTTAACTACTTAGGTTCAATTATGCTTAATTATTTTAAATCTTATTAATTACATTTTACTACAGGGTTTAATATGGCCTATTAACATTCATGAGATTAATTAACATCCTTGCATTAACTTTATCCAATAATTTCCCTCTTACTCTTAGGAACAAAATAATAATTTCATTATTGAAAATAGAACCCTATAATGACATTAATTACATTGCCCCTTTAAAAATCTAAATAACACATTTAAAATAATATTATAAAGTCTGACATTTTAATGACCCCATTAATAGAAATTAAATGATACATTAAAACACTAATATAAAATCTTACATCCTAATGACCCCTTTATAAAGTTCAAATGTCTCATTTATAATAACATTATAAAATCTATTATTTTAATGACTCACTTTATAATGTTAAATGACGCATTAAAAATAGTAATATAAAGTCTTGTATCCTAATGACCCTTTTTATAAAATTAAACTACTCATTTGGATTAATAATATGAAACCTCATTATAATCATATTAAAATCAAGTTATTACTCACCCTAATATGATGACCTTATTGTAAACACTTTAATACATATTATTTAAAATGACATACTTTAATCATATTTAATCACACCATCCTCATGTTGTTTTAAATATCATAATTATAATCATTAACAACACTTATATATTAGTCACATTATAAATATGTTATTTTAATCACCTTTAGTCTAACTCAATCCTTTTAAATCTTACTTTAATAACAAATTTCCCCTTTATATTTTATCTACATTTGCTAGACAAAAACCCCCTTTAAAATTTTAATGACCGACTAACTTGAAGTTTCCCTCCTATTAAATTTTCTATGAGAATTCAAAAAAACCAACATTATTATATTAATATTTAATTCAAAACCCTATTTAGGGTTTCCACACTATCCTCATGAGATTTTTATCACGTTTTGAAATCCTAATTACCCTCTCTCTCTCATTTTTTCACTACCCTAACCCTAATTTCAGATTAGGTTTTGGGTAGATTTCTTCTTCTCTTATTCTTTTTTTTTTTTCTTCTCTTTTTTTTTTTTGTGTGTGTGCAGGTGGGAGATCTTTCTTTTGTTTTGTTTTGTAGGGTATTTATTTCTTTATAAGCAATGGTAGTCGTTTTATTTTATTTTATTTTTATTTTTTTTTTGTGGGTGGGGGATGTGTATGCCCCCCATGACGGCCAAGTTGTTGTTCATAAGTCCAAGAAGAATGCGGTAGGGGGCTTGCGGTGGCGACAACCACCCAGTGGCGTTCACCACGGCTTCCACAGTCTGTGGTGTCCGCCACGGTCAGAGGCGCTGCCATGGCCGAAAGCCCTCCCATTCATTGCTAAGGTTTTTTTTTGTAATTTTTTTTTACATATAAAAATCAAAAAGTAAAAAGATTCATTTAACTATATATATATATAAGATTTTACAAATATATGTGTGTGTGTGTGTGTGTGTGTGGTATATTTACTGATTTATGTTGCTGGCCTAAAAGCTTAATGAGTTTTGCTTCCTTAGTGATCTGTATGAATACATTTATATATATATTTAAATACATACATATGTAGATGTAGAGAATAACTCTATTTTTAATCTTTTTTATCCTAGATTAGATAACTGAAGTATTCTGTTGTTTCTATTTTTTTGAAGTGTGCACTTATATGTATATATTTATATAAATATAATCTCTTATATTTATATAACTGTATATGTAAACATGAATATATTGAAAGGAGTTAAAATAGGGTTTAATATTCATTTCTGCATTATGTCTATAGGCTGTAAATTTATATAATTTTATATAGACTCAAAAATAAGTGCATGTAAATGTAAGTAAATAAGCGATCATTTAAATTTGAAATAAACTAACAAGTTTCTCGTACATAGTCTTTTTTTTTAAAAACAACAACATACTAATAGTAGGGAAAATTTTACAGATTTAAACTTAATCAAAGATCTATTTGTATTGAAAAGAAATATTCTACTTTATTACTTTGTTCCAATATGGGTATTCCAAATAGACAGAAAATACTTAATCTAAATTATTTTTTTACAACTATGTATTAAATAACTCAAGAAAGATTATTACATAGGATATATTGAGTTCCCAAAATTTACATTCCTCTTTACTTTATCTCTACAAACTTTAGAAAAATTACTACCTAAACAAGTGAATCTAATTCTTTTACAAACTTTAGTAAAAACTCCATATACAAGGAATTCAAATCTTTTACAAATATAGGAATATCTCCAAAGACAAGTAAACTGAAAACTTCAGCAAACAAAGGGGAGCATTGCATTTCTTTCTTGTTATACACCATCTTTTCCCTTTCTTGAAACAAAGTGCAAACCTGCAATAAAAATAATGTATTGACCATGGAGGCTCACCTCCCAACCTAGGTCTTTAAAAGGCCACCCCGAGCTAGGAAATATAAGACCAAATAGGTTGCACTCATGATCATACCACATACATAGAAAATCAGATTTTACAAAAAAACAACATAACATTAAATTCCCTTTTCCAAGGCTTCCGCAAAATGTCTAGGTGACTCAAAATAATGGGGTGAAGGTGGATCAAGTATCCAAGAGGAGAATGATGGTTATACAATATTAAATTCCTTCACAAGGCTTACATCTAACATCATACTATCTCTTACTTAACACAACAAAAATAACCCTTATGTCCCCCCAAGGCTACAACCCAAAACTCCCCTTATGGCCCCCATTTTAACAAAAATATAACAACAACAAGGGCTCCATAATCCTTGCTTATCCCTCTCTTCCTAAAAGAGAGACTCTATACTCTATGGACTATCACAAACTCCCTTCATCCCCAAGGCTACTCTTCCCTCCAAGGGTGAGTTTGGCCTTGCACTCCCATAAAAATACAAGAAATAAAATAAATTCAAGAATGATATAACAAACATTCTAGGAGAACTTAGCTCCAAATCAAAAAAGAAGAAACACAACTCCCATACAAATTCACATTTCACTCTACATGAATGTAAGCATCTAACTATGAGAATGAATATGACCAACCTCAATTCCAGATATAGTAATGAAGGTTGTAGAAGAGCTGCCCCAATTCCCAATTCTTCTTTCTTAGCCAAACTTTCTTCCAAATTCTAAGTGGTCTCCAAAATTGGAGAGTGGGTGAAAATCCTCTAATTTTTTTGAAACCCCTATAAAAAGGCTCTACTTACATCTCCCAACCCCATTGGGAAAGATTTGAGTTCCCATTGGTTGTTCTTCTCAACCTCTTACATGTTTTCCAAAAATGGAACTTGAAGAGATGGCTTGGAGATGGGGAAAAAGTTACTAGCCAACCAAAGGAAGGTTGTCTACCCAAGGCAAATCCTTCAAAAGTTGATTTTCGTCCATCTTGAGAAGCCAAGTTTTGAAAGGACTCTAAAGTCACATGTAGGTGGTCATACGGCTAAAAATTCCCCTTACTCATTGGTATATCAAGTGGGCCTTCAAAAAGGACCTAAACTCCACCATAGTAGCTAGTTTAACCCCTCTAAAACTCACCTAAAGTTTACCTACAGGTCAAACTTGATTTGACCAAACCCAAATCTCCCTAACCAAGTGGTCTCATGGGGATAATATAAGGTACTTGGGTATACATTGGTTTTACACAATCTCATTTCCAACTCATACACATCACAAGTGTAAAGTGACACCATAAATGCACATCACAAAATACACATGTCATGTCTATTTAGGAATTACATAATTAACAAAATCCAAATTGAACAAACATACAAACATTCACTTTTACAAATAAAACACATTACATATGAGGTATTGTCTCTTCAATTAGACGCAATCTTGGCTTCACTATCACACATAGGTTTGGCCTTAGTTCTCCGAATAATTCCATGGTCACCTTCATGCACATCTCAATTCGAATATCAATAGTCCAAGAAAATCACATGTATATATAAATGTAAGAGAGAGAATGTCATTCAAGCATATAAAATTCCCATAATCAAATCATATCTCAACACCATTAGAAACCAATTATCATTTTTCCCAAGCAATTTCTCATGAAAACACGCGCGCGCGTGTGTGTGTGTGTGTGTGTGTGTGTGTGTGTGTGCAAGTATATGAAAGAAATCTATTTAGTCACATAACATCCATTTAACATCTAATCTACTTCATATCATAACTCAACATGAATAGAATCAATTAATCATGAAATCCAATACTCAATTGCATCACCATAATAATCATTTAAGTCAACTAACCATAATGCATGCATACATATATCATAACATCGTCAACATAAGTACTAAAATCATAAAAGTTGACACATCATATCCAATTCCATAAAATACCTATCAAATAAATTCTAAATCCATAATGCATCAAATAGTAAGTCTCATGAAAATAAGTGATGTTTTATGACGGGCTCGGGGTAGGGCCTCACACCATCCCCCTCTATGCATGAAATTCTTCCCGGAGTTCATTAAAATATGGCGGTACTACCATCTCATCTGCACTGCATCCTCCCATGATGTTGTAACCTCATCATAACAATCCTACTAAACCCTAACCTGTTCTAATTCTTGGCCTCAAAGAGCTAGCGTCCAACAAGCTAAAATGTGAATGGGCTCCAAAGCCAGCTTCCCATCTGACTCCACCTACGAGGCATTCCAATCTATGATTTGAGACTCATCGTAAATATAATTCCTTGGTATAGAAACATGAAACACATTGTGGATAAATGACAGGCTTGGTGGAAAAGCTATATGATAAGCAACTGGTCCTATTCTCTCAAGGATCTCAAATGGTCCAACAAAGAAAGCTTAGAACCCTTTACATAGAAAGTTGGACTCTTATGCGACCACACTCTCAAGAAGACTATGTCACCAACCATATAGCTATGATCTATCCTCTTCGCATATGCATACTTATTTTGTCTATCCTAAGCCTCTCTAAGGCGTTGTCTAATCAAAACCACCTACTGCTCCATATCCCAAACTAACTTTGGCCCAATAGCTACTCTATCCTCAACATGGTCCCAACTCAATGGTGTATTTCATGGTCTACCATACAAGGTCTAAAATGGTGGCATACCCAAAGAAGTGTGATGCCCGTTATTATAGGAAAACTATACCAACTTTAGGTACTCCTCCCTGTTAGGGATTTTTCTTGCATAAACTATACTGCTTGAAACACTTATTTAAATCTTGTTACCTCTTAATCTTAATTCATAGTTCAGAGGCAAGAAAAGCCTAATTGCTAAGGATTAAACAACATCCTTCTTCATTTTTGAGCTCCACGGATGCTCAGGCAGGTTTTACCTTATAAGATGACTGATAACACAGTATTTTAATGTGGACACTGGTTTGTCATGTATCTTTACTGAACAATCTCATAAAATACCTTGTAAATGATCAAGCATAATCATGTACAAGATATGACCATATACATCATAACCTTAAATATGACAGGAAACCAGTGATATAAGGATTTCAATCCTTCTTCCTTTTCTTTGTAGGAGGGTTAACCTAATAGATTCTCTCTTTAAGGAATCAATAACATGGACTATGTCCTGCTGACAGAGGTCCTTGATGAGTTCAGCTCATTGTTCTGAAAACTTGATTAAATTGATTAATTTGTGTATGA
>MU225462.1:1717694-1783804 GCA_018584345.1 Thuja plicata
AATCAGATCCTCTAGATGCTCTCTTTAAATTTTAAGGTCTTGCAATAACCTCCTGACTTCCTCATCCAAGGTTGGTTTTAGATGAACTATCAAAACTCCCTCTGAATCTAATATCAACCTTCTATCAACAAGTCATGCCTTTGTTCTTTAGTATGTATCAAGCTCTATTCTTGAATTCCCTTTGATCCAACAACTTATCCATTTATCTAGGAATATCATGACCTAGATGGAACTACATCTTTTGAATTTCAATCCCTTATCTTTTATAGTTTCCTGATCACTAGGGAAACCATCTCGATATAGACTGCCCTTCTAAATCAGAATGATTAAGATCCTTGAAAAAATAATTTTGGGATATCCTCTAGTAGCTCCCTCTGTTACGGAACCATACATGGCCTCAATCATGATAAATATCTTTCTTCAAGAGACTCTCATCATCTGGTACATGATCATGTTGAAATTTTGATCATAATATTATCCACAAGAGCACTTCCTGTACACAAGTGTACTTATCTGATTCCAATATGAATGAATGTAATAAACTATGGATTTATCTCCAGGCTTGAAAACACCAACCATTCATGATAGTGTGACTTCCATCTAAATCTCCAAGCACATGCATCAACCTCTTGAATTTCTTGTCCAAGGTTTCCTTAGATGAAATGTCAAACTTCTTTTGAATGTGATATCAACCTTCTGACCTCTTCATCCAAGGAAATGTTAAACTCCCTCTGAATCTGATCTCAATCATCAATTTGGTCGCAAACATCAAGTTCATTCTACCTTGAATGTAATTTCTTTTTCTTCTATCCTAAAGGTTTAACAAAGAGAGATTACCAATATCTCATAAAAATAAACTATCTTGAAGAGAAATACCAAAGATAGAAGCATACAAGATTTTACTAGCCAATATTATAGCATAAATTTCAAACTCAAAAATTCATGTACAATAATAAAACATGGAATACTTATCTTAAGTTTCAAATATTTCCTTTCATAAGCTGAGCCCATATAGGAAATATTAGGCATAAATCAACTCTCAACCAGGTCCACCATGTCATTCAAACATTGATTTCCAAAGCCTCATGAGAACACATATTTGGTTCAGACATTAAAATTTCCTTTCAATATTATGCACCCAACTGAAAAATATTATGTATCTAATTAACAACTCTGCATCTCATCAAATAACTCATTTGATGAGTCATTGATGAGTTATCCAATTGCTTATGTCTGATCTAGACTGATAAAACAAATTTGATCTACTTGATAAGGTTGAGTCATCGATTCCAATATCATATGTACTATGCATGAAAATGTGTTATTTGATGAGATGGAACCTAATACTTCTCTTTCTCTCTATCAAGTTCTTTTATTCATCTCACTTACTCCCTTACTCCTCAGTTTATGCTTCGCCACTTTTTCATAAAGATGGTTAGATAGGCATTGAGGAGGGTCTGGTCTAGTCTATTCATTTTGAGAGTGTAGGCATTGCTTTCGACGGTGTGGTCTTTGGTGAGTGAGTGGAGGGTGGTGTGGTGGGTCTAGCACATTCTCACTCTGTAAAATGAATCATTGGGGAGTTGGTCTATGTCAGGAGAGATGCCTGACTTGCTCGCATTCAACCCTCATGCCCAACATGGATTACATAGAATTCCTTCCTGTTTTTCGCCATGCTAATGTGGGACCACTTTTGAATCATTGTCTGCCCCCTTTCAACCTTGGTGATGTTGAATTGGGTAAGGAATATGAGCCCAAATTAGCACTTGGACAAAGCATACATGCTACAATCGAGAGGATGACCGCCACTATAGAAGTCCAAGGTAGGAATATACTGAGCCATGGAGCCCGTCACAATGATGTCAAGATGCTTAGCGCGTGGCCTCGACATGACCCACAGTCATCTTATGGAATTCGATCTACCTTCACTAATGTCAACATATGAGGTTTCTCTAGACACGGTATCGATTTGCGGTTTCAATTTTAAAAAGCGTCCCCCGTCTGGGAAACTGTTGGTTGTGGTTAAACCGATTCTATGGTTTGGGGAAAAAAAAAACTATGCATGCCAGCCTTTATCTCTGCTCAAACCGCCCCCTGCAATCAAACTGAGTGAATCCTCTTGTAGTCAAAATAGGATGATGTCTGAGCGAAGGATCCACCTCTAGTCAAAGTGGAAATCTCTCCCTTGGGTCGACAATTTGTGTTGGGCAGCGATCTCCCCTACGCAATCCTTGGTTGGGCCATTCATTTGTCATGGACCTCTACTCGGTAGTTAGAGGCAAAACAAATGTAGAACTCCCTTGGGAATCTACCAACCGTCCACTCGGCCTCGGGCATCTAGGACATCATCTCATCTTGGCTGACGGGCTTTGTACGACCCGAATTGGATTTTTCCCCTGCGTCTGTGTGTTGGGCTCATGAGAGACGGTGGACTCCGCTGTCTTCGTTTAGACCCCCATCGAAGGCCTCTGTTTGGGGGCATCGCTCGATTCCTCTATTCTAGCTTGCTAGCTATGTGATTTGCAGGCCTGCTCTGATACCATGTTAAACTTTTAGGACAGCTACAAATGTAATAGCACTCTATGTTGTATATTGTATGTGTTTTTCAAATGCAACAATCTCTCTATCATTTATATTGTCAAAGAGGCTAGGAGAGACATGTCCCTTCATGGGACATGTCTATTCATTGTAATTGTTAATGTTTCATTAATCAATCATATATTAGAATAATATAAGTTTGCATAATATATGTTTTAATAATATATATATATATATATATATATAATAACATATATATCTCACACACACACACACACACACACACACACATATATATACAAATACAATATATTATTATTAATCAATATCAAAGTATTATATGTATTCTAAATGATCATACGACTCAAGCTACAAACATTAACAACTTTAACTTGCAGATTTTCAGATCTATTGTTAGTCCATAATACCTCTCTGATCAATGTTCTCTTCAATTACTTTTCTCCCCTTCTTTATTCTTTCTGCTCGGTGAATTCTGTTGGTTCTTTATTGCTCGGCGTATGTAGAATTTATTTGGCTCTATTCCTCATCCTACATAATCAGATCTACATGAAGAATTCTATCTTCACTAGAATTATATTTTGTATTCCTCTTTTCATAATGAATTACTTGTCTCTTTATATAGACATGATTTCACCATTCAATCTCCTTGTCTTTCTTGTTCTTGACGTAGATTGCTTCTTGATCCGTAAATCTCGCCATGCACTTCTTTAATCTTTAAAGTTTTGCTTTAGTTTTATTCCATAGATTTCTCCTTGACAACTATGAATAAAACTATCTTTAAATATTCTTCTTATCCTTAGATCAATTGGTCAACTGAAATAAAGCAATCAATCAGTTAACTCTAAATATGGCTCCTGCCAGCTAAGTGTTTTTTCACTTTCTAACTCCATTTCTGATTGGTGAATGTTCATCAGTTAGCTCGATCATTGACAAAAGTTGTCCTTGGGCATCAACTTTAGTTCTCCTTAGTGACCACTTCAGTCATGCTTGATGTTGCGGTGCTCAGTATACACTATGAACTGCTCGGGGTTCTCTATTTGTCAGTGTTTATTGTCACTCGGTGTACATTGGATTTTTATGTTTTACCGATAACATAAACTTTATCTCTTTGGTTTCTTGAAGTCTATGACAATATGTATATGACCAATCAAATTATATCAAGTTGACATCAATGACAATACAATACATTAACTAATTTAATGTCTTGCATTTACTTTCTACAGCTTGGTGATCATCAACTTATCATCTTCAAACATTCAATCAGTTATAATTCATCAATCAGACCTCTGAGCTCAAGAATGCACATTTTGATAAACTACCATATAACTAATTATCTCTCAAGCACTGCAATACCTAGCTAAGGTTCTCCTCATGCTCCTCATTTTGAGAATATATCAATATATTATCAAGGAACACAATAAAAAATTAGTCAAGGAATGTACAGAATACCCCATTCATGCAACTCATGAATATAGCTGGAGCATTCGTAAGACCAAATAGAACTACCGTGAACTCATATTAGCCATATCTAGTATAGAAAGTGGTTTTGTGAATATTTCTCTCCACAATCCTCAACTGATGGTACCCTGACTTCAGATCTATCTTTGAGAATACCTTGGCACCCTGAAGTAGATCAAATAAGTTGTCAATCCTAGGAAGTGGATATCGGTTCTTAATAGTTACTTTGTTCAACTCACGGTAATCCATGCATAACCACAGGGATCCATCCTTCTTCTTAACAAAGATAACTGGTGCATCCCAAGGAGAAACACTATGAAAAATGTGCACTTTCTCTAAAATATCCTCTAGATGAATCTTGAGCTCATTAAGATCATTAGTGGTCATCCTATATGACACTCTTGAAGGTAGCTCAACTACTGGTACAAGATCTATATGAAAATCAACTGCCCTATAGGGTGGCATATTGGGTAGCTCGGAAGGAAACACATCTACAAATTCCTGAATAATAGGATGGTCATCAAGAGAAGGCTCATTCTCCTGATCTCTCCTAGGAACTTGTTCCTACCACTACTTGGGCTTAGAACCCTAATGTCCATATGGTGGCCTCTAGATTTGATTCTGCTGAGACTATTGTTGAGGGTGAGGGGGTTTGTAAAACCCAGATGTCTCTGGTGTAGGGTTATGACTCTAAAACCTATCTCGTGTATCATGTGACTTGCCCTAAATCTCCTCTACTATCAATGCATTTTCCATGGCTTCTAGAAGGCTTCCTAGATAATTCATGCGTACCGGTCCCGATATCACAATATTCAATCTCCTGACAAAGTGGTTAATACACAACTTCTCCTCCTTCATGTAATCCACATAAGGTAGGAGCTCAAGGAAATTTCTCTCATATTTTAATATAGTGAGTCCCTTCTGCTAAAGATCATGAAACTCATCAATGTGGTGCTACCTAAAATGTTCTTACAAATATCGGTCTCTAAATCTCTCCAAGAAGGTGCCCCAAGAGAGAGTGTCAACAACTAAGTTACTCTTATATTCCTCTTGTCTCAACCAAGTCAAGGTGGTCCCTCTCAAAAGATGAATCGCAAAATGTGTCTTTAGATTGTTCTCATATGGACACAATTCAAAGCACTACTCTAATCTCAAAATATGACTCGAATTCCATCCCATTGGTAGATCCTGAAAATAATGGTCATTGTAGGCAAAGTATCTCTCTAATCTGATCCCCTCGATCATGGGGTTCTCTCTCTAAAACCCATGATACTATATCTGGATGTGGCTATGGTATATGAACAAATTCAATCTCATATTCAGTCTGACCCTCTACATGGCTAGGACGAGGGCTCCTACTTTTATCTCTACTTGTTGACCTATGTCCCTCTATACCCTAGTGTTCTTCTTATTTATCCACTAGTGGTATCCTATTTTTTACTATCCCTATAAGGTTTTTTAGTGCATTCATAATGTATTGGTTTGGGTTTGGTAGTTTCTCGAGACAAAGTCTTTGATCCTCTCTGTGAACCTCTTATTCTTTCTCAACATCCTCTTGTGTCAAGCAAGCATGTCTAGGGCCTCTTCCACATCTATGAGATTTTCCTATAGTAGGAGGCATCCTATATGATAAAATAAAATTTTTAAGTGAAACCTAATGGTTTAAGGCTCCTAGTGTTGAAGCAAAGCTCTGATACCAAAATATCATGCCCAAAATTGAAGGCAAAAACACACCAACAATTTTTTTTTAAATATGATAAGTTAACTAATGTGATTCAAGCCGATGAAGTACAAGTGCCTTCTAAGTTTACTATAGGAGCTACAATATAGTTATATCAATCAAAACTCAAATGGTAAACATGTAGGGTTGAGGGAAGTTGAGTGGAAGCATGACAAGTGATGACCATGTGAAGAACTTCCTTTTCGGAGTTGACTTGTCAACATCCCTCGATAGGGTTTAACTATTGGATGATATTAGTTTTGGTTACTGATCATGCTGTTGATATTCATGTTTTTTCACTGATGTCAACATATATTTTTGTGGAGAGGACAGACCAGTTACTTGACTAGAAGAAGTGTACAGACACTGTATGGATGATTCAGAATGATCAAAGTTGTATTTATGTAGAAGGATGTGTTTTGACCTTATTTCTAAGGTCTCTTGGATTTATGTTGCATATTGAGGATGTTACAATTGATTTGGTGAAGAATGGTTTCTGGACTATAATTGTGATTTTGGACAGAGCAAGTCTCTATATTTCTGGTATATCTTTTTGGGAAAGATATTTTAGGTGATGCGAGCTTACTGGTGGACAAATGACATAAATTGGAATATTGGGTTGAGTTCAATTGTTTTTTGGTTACTGGTGATGTCAGTTGTGGAGTGTATTCTGAAGGAGATCTATTTACTGGCCGACTTTAGACATATAGCATATAAAATGAATTGTGAGTGTAGATTGCGGCTATGGAAGCATAATTGATGGATTGTAAATGATGTTTACTTGTTATAGGTACCATGTGTATCTTAGCAAGGGGTTAAATAATTATTTTTATATTGGAAAGCCTTAATTTTCCAACCTAATTAATTATTTGTGTATTAGGAAAGCTTAACTAGCCGACCTAATGAATTATTTTAAGAGGGTATATATGAGTGATCTTTTCTTTTGAAAAGATGTGACAGAGATTGAAAAAGAAGAAGTGAAAGCTGCAAGGCTTGTTTGTCTACTGGATGTAGAGCAGAGTTTATGAGAAGAGTACTTCATTGGAACTGACCAATCAAAGACAGTTGCTATCAGACAGTTCACTAGATTGTGTATTTTCTTTATACACTTGTTTAGATTGTGAATCCTTGAGGGTGGCTTTAACCTTATTTGGGCAGTCTGCCTTGGCAGTGAGCCTAATATTATTTTTGACTCCTAATAGGGACTATGTACTATAATGTTGTAACAAGCTCCTAATAGGGCTAAATCTTTTAACAGGGATACTATACTCTTAGTACATTATTTGTGGGTGTTAATTCCCACAGGGTTTTACCTTTAACAATAATTCATCGACAACAAATATTGTGTTATGGTGTTGGCATTTACTATGTTATCATTTATAAATGCAGACTTGGTTTATAAAGTTTAAAGTTTAATAATCTATATCATAACTTATTCACCCCCCCTCTTAGTTATCTTATGGGTTGTAATTCCTAACAATTGGTATCTGAGCTTGTGGTCCTTAGAGAGAAATTTTGACATCTTGAGGTGATCCTAAAGATGACTTACTACAGGAAGGATAGTGCAAAGTTTGATCCTGAAAACTTTGACAGTTGTTAGAACAAGATGAGAACACATTTTCTATGTCTTGGAATTGATTACTGGATGATCACAAAGAAGAATGAAAATATAGCGACCAAGGATGAGTTAGAGAAGTCTACTTAAGATCAAAAGAAGCTATTTTCATGTAATATAGTTGCAAGGGAATCTTTGATTAGCGCACTTTTAGAAGGTGAATTCACTGAAGTAAAGGGCTTGGATTCTACACATGAGATCTGATCAAGATTAGAAGCATTATATATTAGAGACAAGTTTACTAAGCAGGAAAAGTTACAAAACTGGAAGACAAATATGTAATCACTGAAGATGAGAGAAGATGATAACATTAGGGAATATGGACAGAATTACTGAAGTGGTTACTGGTATTAGAAACTCTGGAGGTACTTACAGTGAGGAAGAAGTGATTGTGAAGATAATCAGATCTTTGACACCTGCATACAGAACCAAATTACAAGCTATAGAGGAGATTATACCTTTGACACTAAACTTTACCAGAGAGATGTTGATTGGAAAGATAACTACATTTGAAGCCAAAATTGAGAGACACTTTACCTAAAGTTGAGTCAACATTCAAGGCAATTGTGCACAAAAACAAAAAGACCTTATCTAGAAATGCAAGCACCAGTAGTAATGACCTAAGGGAAGAACTTGGAGCCTATGCAGATGAATGGGAACAGATACAGGAAGAAGAAAGAAAGATAGATGAAGTTGTGGCACTGATTACTAGAAGAGAAAAGAGAGGTAAGGGAAAGTTTGAAGGCAAATTACCTTTGAAATTTTTTTCATGTAATAAAATTGGTCATTTTGCATCTAGATGTCCTACAAGAGTTCCAAAGCACAAACCTAATTTTTGCAAGTATAAGTATTCAAAAGACAAGGAATGTTATTATGCCAGTGATGATATATCTGATGATGATGACGGTGACTATGATGAAATTGGATTTATTGCTATTAAGGATGATGAGCCTGTACATGAAGAAAAAGCCCTAGTATCCTGAGTTGAAAAGAAATTTGAATGGGTTATAGCCAGTGGTTGTTCATATCACATGACTGGAGATAAAAACAAATTTGTGAGTTTGAAAAGACATGATGGTGGTGTTGTCAGATTTGGTGACAATACTCCTAAGCTTATTATTGGAGTTGGATCTATTTCTTTGGATGGAAAGACTAACACTGATAATGTGTTACTTTTTGATGGACATAAGCATAATCTATTGAGTGTTGGATAGTTAGTAGAAAAGGGTTATCAATTGAAATTCATTGATGGGAAATGCTCTATTAGAAGTAAAGCAAGAAAATTGATCGCATCTGGTACTAAATCTAGAGGTAATTTATTTGAATTGAACACATCTGAAGCTTCTTGTTTTATTGCGAAGGTTGATGAAACTTGGTTATGGCACAAAAGATTTTGTCATGTTAATTTTGATAACATTGTGAAGGAAAGTATGAAAAAAGCAATAAGAGATCTACCTAAAATTGTAAAACCATCTAACACTATGTGTAGAGAGTGTGTTATGGGGAAGCAGACTAGAAGCACTTTCAAAAGAAAAGCTTATTCAGCAAAAGGGAAGTTGGATCTAGTACATACAGATTTGTGTGGTCTGACATGAACAAGATCATACTATGGTGAAAGGTACTTTATACTATTTGTTGATGACTTTTCCAGAATGATGTGGGTTACATACTTAAGAGAGAAATCTGAAGCATTTAAAAAATTCATATTATTTAAAGCAAAAGTTGAGAATGAATCTGGTTTGAAGATAAAGTGTTTGAGATCAGACAAAGGAGGAGAGCTTACATCAGAGCTATTTAATACATATTGTGAAGAGCATGGAATAAATAGATAGACATCAGCCCCTAGAAATCCACAACATAATGGGATAGTAGAGCAAAGAAATAGAACTATATTAGATACTGCAAGGACTATGTTGCTGGAAGGAAATGTGTCACATGTTCACTGGAGAGAAGTAGTTGGGACTGTTGTGTACACACTGAACAAAATTTAGATCAGAGAAGGTACAAGTAAGATTCCTTGTGAATTATGGTTTGATCATACAACTACTGTAAAATACTTTAGAATATTTGCCAATAAATGTTATATCAAGAGAGATGATGAAATAGGCAAGTTTGATGCTAGAAGTGATGAAGGAATCTTTCTTGGTTATTCCACTAAGAGTAAAGCTTATAAATGTTTCAATCTGAGATTGAGAAAGCTGATTGAAAGCGTCAATGTGAGGATAGATGAAAATTTTTAGATTCAGGAAATAATGTATGATTGTGGTTAGATTACAGAAGTGAAAGAGGTTACAGCTGAAACTGACAAATCTTTGATGATTGATAATGAGACTGAAGATGAATAAACTGAAGCTACTAAGACATTGAAGACACCAAGGTATGTTAAGAAAATCCATCCTAAAGATCAAATTATTGGTGATACAAGTAAAGGCATGATGACTAGATCTAGAGCTAGAGATGATATCTATTTGATTTCTCAAGTTGAACCAAAGACTACTGATGAATCATGTAGAGATGAATCTTGGACTAAAGCAATGGAAGAAGAACTTGAACAGATAAAGAAAAATAATACTTGGGAATTGGTTCCAAGACCTAAGAACAAGAATGTGATTGGTACTAAATGGGTTTTCAGAAATAAGATGGATCAGGAAGGAATAGTGGTAAGAAACAAGGCAAGACTGGTATGTAAAGGAAATTCACAACAAGAAGTCATAGACTATAAAGAAATATTTTCTCCTATTGCTAGATTGGAAGCTGTGAGATTATTTCTTTCTTACACCGCACATAAAGAATTTAAGGTATATCAGATGGATGTGAAGTCATCATTCATGAATGTTGATCTAGAGGAAGAATTTTACAATGAGAAACTTGATGGTTTTCCTTTGACAAATGATGAAAACATGGTTTGCATATTGATGAAGGCACTGTATGGACTGCAATAGGCACCAAGAGCATGGTATGCAAGACTAGACAAATATCTACTTCATCTTGGTTTTATAAAAGGTAATGCAGATAGTAATTTATATTTAGATGGAATCTTCATTGTAGAAGTTTTTATAGATGATATCATTTTTAGAGGAAATGATAAGATGAGTAAGAATTTTTCTAAAGAAATGGAAAATGAATTCGAGATGTCAATGATTGGTGAGATGAAATTTTTTCTTGGTTTGCAAATTAATCAGAGTAAGAATGGCATTTTTATATCTCAGACCAAGTATCTTAAGGAAATTTTGAAATTTTTTGCAATGGAAGAGTGTAAACCTGTTGGGACACCTATGGTGACTGGAAACAAATTGACTAATAGTGATGAGACTCAAAGTATTGTTCAGACTAAGTAAATATCGATGATTGCAGGTCTACAATATCTAACTCACACTAGACCAGATATTACCAATGTAGTTGGAATTGTGGCTAGATATCAGGAAGATCCTAAAGAGACACATTTTGCTGCTGTAAAAAGAATTTTTTAGATATTTGAAAGGGACAATAGAATATGGATTGTGGTATGAAAAATTAGAAGATTTTACTTTGCAAGCTTATACTAATGCTGATTGGGTAGGTAATTTCAATGACAGGAAGAGTACAAGTGGTGGTGCATTTTTCCTTGGAAAAAGATTGGTATCTTGGTTGAGAAAGAAGAAGAACTATTTTTCTCAATCTACTACTGAGTCATAGTATGTTGTTTCTGCAATAAAATGTACACAAGTTGTTTGGATGAAACAAATGTTGAAGGACATTGAAATAATTTTCAAAGAACCAATGGTTATCCACTGTGATAACACTAATACAGTGAATATGTTGAAGAATCTTGTAATGCATTCAATTACTAAACATATTTATATTAAGTATCATTTCTTGAGGTTGAAGGTAGAAGATAAAGAGATTAAGCTGGAGTATATTAGCACAAAGGAACAGATATCAGATATATTTACTAAACCTTTGCCAACATATGCTTTTGAATATCTCAGAGGCATGCTTGGGGTGGTGACCCCTCCTAGTGGTAATTAAATGATACAGATATGCATCAGTCCAGTGGATCTAAGAGCTATATCATTCTCTGGACTTGATGTATGGATCTACTTCTTAGGGGAGTGATCGCAGGAGAATACTATGGAGTACATTTGGGTGATCTTGCACCTAGTTGATGGACATGAATATTTGAAAAAGCTATACCTTACAGAAGACTACAGATGAGTTATGGCACCCTTTTTCATTGCTTCCAAAGGGGGAAAGAATCTATGTGAAAATCCCTACTATTCACAGATATTTGTGTTGAGGATATTGAGAAGATTATATTGAGAGAGAGTAATTTTGGGTTGATGCATAAGGATTTTACCATATGTTTCCATCAATACCAAAGGGGGAGATTGTTGAATGATATTAGTTTTGGTTACTTATCATGTTGTTGATATTCATGTTTTGTCACTGATGTCAACATATATTTCTATGGAGAGGACAAACTGGTTACTTGACTGGAAGAAGTGTACGGACACTATACAGATGATTCAGAATTATCAAAGTTGGATTTATGTAGAAGGATGTGTTTTGACCTTATTTCAAAGTTTGTTTGGCTTTATATTTCATATTGTGGATGTTACAGTTGATTTGGTGAAGACTGGTTTCTGGACTGTAACTGTGATTCTAGACAGAGTAGGTCTCTATGTTTTTGGTATATCTTTCTGGAAAAGATATTTTAGGTGATGCGAGCTTACTGGTGGACAAGCGACATATGTTGGAATATTGGGTTGAGTTTGATTTTTTTCTGGTTACTGGTGACGTTAGTTGTGGCGTGTATTCTGAAGGAGACCTATTTGCTAGTTGAATTCAGACATGTAGAATATAAAATAAATTTTGAGCATAGATTGTGGATCTGGAAGCATAATTGATGGATTATAAATGATGTTTACTCTTTATAAGTACCGTGTGTATCTTAGCAAGGGGTTAAATAATTATTTGTATATTGGAAAGCCTTAATTGGCTGACCTAATTAATTATTTGTGTATTAGGAAAGCTTAACTGGCCGACCTAATGAATTGTTGTAAGAGGGTATATATGAGTGATATTTTATTTTGAAAAGATGTGACACATATTGAAAAAGAAGAAGAAGGGAAAGCTGAGAGGCTTGTTTGGTTGTTGGATTTAGAGCAGAGTTTATGAGAAGAGTAATTCATTGGAACTAACCAAGCAAAGATAGTTTCTATCAGAAAGCTCACTAGATTGTGTATTTTCTTTATACACTTGTTCAGAATGTGAATCCTTGAGGGTGGCTTTAACCGTCTTTGGGAAGTGTGCCTTGGTAGTGAGCCTACTATTTCTTTTGACTCCTAACAGGGTTTGTCTCCTAACAGGGACTATGTACTATAATGTTGTAACAAGCTCCTAACATGGCTAAATCTTTTAACAGGGATACTATACTCTTAGTACATTATTTGTGGGTGTTAATTCCCACCGGGGTTTTACCTTTTACAGGGTTTTCTCGACAACAAATATTGTGTTATGGTGTTGGCATTTACTGTGTTATCATTTACAAATGCAGACTTGGTTTATAAAGTTTAAAGTTTAATAATCTATATTATAACTGATTCACCCCCCCTCTCAGTTATCTTGTGGAATTTTATTCCTAACATTAACCACTTAGGTTCAATTAGGCTTAGTTATTACATTTTAGTATAGTGTTTAATAAGGCCTATTAATGTTAATGAGATTAATTAACATCCTTGCATTAACTTTATCAGATAATTTCCGTCTTATCCTTAGGAATGCAATAATAATTTCATTATTGGAATTAGAACCCTATTACAACATTAATTTTTTTAATTACATTGCCCCTTTAAAAATCTAAATAACACATTTAAGATAATATTATAAATTCTGACATTTTAATGACCCCATTAATAAAAATTAAATGACACATTATAACACTAATATAAAATCTTACATCCTAATAGCCCCTTTATAAAGTTTATATGTCTCATTTATAATAATATTATAAAATCTATTATTTTAATGGCCCCCTTTATAATATTAAATGACACTTTAAAAATAGTAATCTAAAGTCTTATATCCTAATGGCCCTTTTTATAATATTAAATTACTCATTTCAATTTATAATATGAAATCTTATTATAATCATATTAAAATCAAGTTATTAAAAACCCTAATATGATGACCTTATTGTAACACTTTATACATATTATTTAAAATAACATACTTTACTCATATTGATATGAAAACTTAATATAAACCAGAAATCAATTGATTGAAATCAATGACAAACTAACAACTGATCTAACTATTCTACTTGCTTGTATTCTTCTGAAACTTGATCTTCATCACCATTACCATCATTTTGTTAACAATCTCCCTCTTTGGCATTGATGGCAACATTATCAATTGATGATGGTATACTCTAATCTCTTTTTACTATATCTACTCCCTCTTATCTTGTTCTTCCTCTTTTCCTTCTTTTGCATTCTCCCTCTTACATGTAGTCCCATTTACTTGTGTTCATCCCTTACTTCTCTCTTGTAATTATCCCTTGTGCTTATTTCTCCCTTGTGTAGTCATAAATTACATACTTCTCCCTCTTTGACAACAATGCCAAAGATCCATACCCCCAAAATCTTGTTCAGGTAGTGAATCATACTGGGCATGTACTGATTTCTCTTTGCATACATAATCCCTTTCACATCTTCAGGCATCACCTAAAGTGTTATCACTCATCATCAACTCAAAATTTAGATATTCTAACGTGTTCTAGAATTGATGCAATGTGCCTCTTGTATTTAATGAATGTTGGATAGGGGTAGGAACCCTAATTTACCTCTGAGATACTCAAAAACATCCTTTGGTAGTTGCTTGGTGAATATGTTAGCAAGTTGTTCTTTTGAATTCACATATTCCAACTTTACAAGCTTGTCTTGTACTTTCTCTCTCAAGTAGTGATACTTGATAGATATGTGTTTGGTCTTTGAGTGCATTACCAGATTCTTAGATATGTTTATAGCACTTGTATTCTCACAATACATAGTGATTGGATCAGTGATCTCTTCTTGCATACATTCTAGTAGTTGTTTGATCCACACAATATTTGCACAATTCACAGCTGCAGCAACATACTCAGCCTTGGCAGTAGACTGTGATATACAACTTAGTTTCTTTCTTAGCCATGTAACTAGTCTTTCTCCTAAAAATAAATCTCCTCTGCTTGTACTCTTTCTGTCATCAATTTTTCTAGCCCAATCAACATCAATACATGCTTTCAAGTTAAAGTATCCTCTTTTCTTATATAGTAGGCCAAAAACTTCAGTGCCTTTCAGATATCTAAAAATTCTCTTAAGTATGGACATATGTGTTTCCTTCAGATCGGAAGAAAACCGTACAAAAATTCCTAAAGCATGAGCGGTATCGGGTCAATTGTGCACTGCATATTGCAACTTACTAGTCATGGATCGGTCGAGTGTCTCATTGAATTCTTGTGACTCATCCTCTTTAGATAACTTGTAGCTAGTGACTATCAATGCTCCAACCTGTTTTGAGTCATCCATATCAAAGGTCTTTAGGATCTCCTTAATATATTTTTCTTGTGTAATATAGATCCCATCCTTTATCTGTTGAATGTTAAATTCAAGAAATAACTTAATCTCTCCTCAACAAAAGATCTACACAATGTGTCATTGCCTCCAGAGATAATGTCATCAACAAATATCTCAACAATTAAAACTTTGTTACTACTATCACATTTCAGATACACATTGTTGTTGTCACTCATTATTTGAAATCTTATTTTGATTAGATATGAATGTAGTCTCCCATACCATGCTCGGGGTACTTGTTTCAATCCATACAATTCTTTGTGCAATTTTCATAACATGTCTCAGTTAGTATTCTCAGCAAATCCTCCATCTTGTTCAATATATACTTCCTCTTTAAGAATACCGTTGAGAAATGTAGACTTAACATCCATTTGATAAACTTTGAATCACTTATAAGCCACATATGCTAGTAGAATCCTTACTCCTAATCTAGCAATAGGTGCAAAAGTTTCACCATAGTACATTCCTTCTTCTTGTGCATACCCCTTGCAAACTAATCTTGTTTTGTATTTGATTACATTACCGTGCTCATTCATCTTATTTTTGAAAATTCAATTAGTACTGATTACATTCTTATCTTTTAGTCTCGGTACTAAAGTCCATGTATTATTCTTTTGAATTTGATCTATCTCTTCTTTCATTTCTTTCATCCAATCTTCACCATCTAAAGCATATTTTACTTTTCTCGGTTCAAGTTCAGATATTAAACATGTGTTTTCTCTTACCTTCCTTCTTGTTAGAACTCCATCAGTCTTATCTCCAATGATTTTACTCAATGAGTGGGGTCTCTTTACATACTTTTCCAACACAGGCTCGATAGTCATTGGTATCTCTTCATTTCCATAATTCAGTGGAAGCTCTCTCTGCTCATCTTCTTCCTCCGTTTGTTCTTTTGGTAGGGTTTCATGAATCTCAGTTTGTACATAACCAAATATTTGATAATCCTCAGGTTCCTTCTTGATGTCTTTATCATTCTTCTCTACAAATTCATCAATTCTCACATTTTCACTTTCTACAATTTTGTTAGTATTCTTATTCAAACATTTGTAGGCTTTTCTCTTAGTAGAATATCCCAAAAATATTCCTTCATCTCCTTTAGAGTCAAATTTTCCATCTCTTTCATATTTAAGAATATAACACCTACTTCCCAATACTTTGAAGTAACTTACATTTGGTTTGTGTCCATACCAGATCTCATAAGGTGTTTTGTTTGTTTCCTTCTTCAGTTGGACTCAGTTAGGTGTATAAGAAGTAGTGTTGACTACTTCTCTCTAGAAGGTTTGAGAAATCCCATTCTCAATCATCAGTGTTCTAGCACAATCCATAATGGATTTGTTTCTCCTTTCAGCTATACTGTTCTATTGTGGTGTTCTCGGTGTAGACATCTGCCTCTTTATATTATGTTCATTGTAGAAGAGTGTAAATTCATCAAATGTAAAATATCCTCCCCTGTCAGATCTCAAACATTGCATCTGTGTCTCTATTTATTTTTTAACTTTAGCCTTGTACAACTTAAAAATTTGAAATGCATCATATTTTGTTTTTAAAAACATAATCAACATCAATCTATAATAATCATCAACAAAGAATATGAAGTATCTATCTCCATAGTAGCTTTGTATTCTCATGGGACCACATAGGTCGGTGTGTATCGATTCCAATATACCTTGTGTAGTATAGTTTTTTCTTGTAAAGCTTGATTTAGTCATCTTACCTACTTGGCATCCTTTACACATTACATTCTCATATTTTTCTAGACTCGGTAGACCACTTACTCTATTCTTCTTACTCACTTTGATTAAGTTGTCAAAATTAACATGACATAGCCTTTTGTGTCATAGCCATACGTCTTCAATCTTAGAAAATAAACAACTCCTTATGGATGTATCAAGGTAGAATAAGTTACCCTTAGATTGACCTCCGGTAGCAATCAGACTTCCCGTCTGATAAAATACTTTAACCTTCTTGTTTTGAAATTCTAGTTGGTGACCTGTATTATTTAATTGTGCCACTTTCAACAAATTATATTTCAAGCCTTCAACCCAATAAACATCACCACACTAAGTATTGTTCAATAGAATTATAGAACCTTTTCCCTTCATAGGATATGGGGCATCATTTCCAAATCTAACATTACCACCATTATACTCTTTCTAAGTAACAAACTTACTAGTATCATGAGTCATGTGGTGTCAAAAACCGTTATCTATAATCCATGTATCATTTTTACTTACTTGTGATATTAGGGCCTTTTCTTAAACGTACCTTTCTTCATCAGATTCATCTTTAATAGCAACATAAACAACTTCTTCTTCATCATCGGTGTCATCATTAGATGAACCTCCTTCAACAATGTAGCATGATTTATTTCCTTTGTTCTTGAAATCTCTAAATCTATTCTCAGTCTTGTTGTTGTCTATGTTATCTCTCTTCTCATTATTTTCATGACAATTAGAAGCTATGTGACCAATTTTTTTGCATGGAAATAAATTTCAAAGGTAGATTACCTTTGTACTTTCCTTTACCTATCAGTAGTCTCCTAGCCAATAATGCTTCAAGTTCAATTTCATTCTTTTCATCTTCAACATATAGATCTTCAAGCTCACTCTTACAATTATGAAACCTTTCACTAGCACTACTTGCATATCCATCACTGGATCTAGAATCTCTAGACTTCCCAATAGTCAAGGATGATTTGAATGTAGATTCAATCTTAGAAATAGTAAGAAAACTATTTCAAAATCATTTAGCTCAAAAGCAATTAGCTTACCGATTGTAGCATCCAAAGTAACAACCATCCCCAGAATGGATCTCATCTCTTGAATAGCAGACACACGAATGTCATAGATAGGTAGCAGTGTTATAAGAATCTTTCTTGTAACATCTTCTTCATTAATGGTTCCACTAGCACCTCTAGTAACAATAGAAATCTCCTTTAGTCTTGTGTTGTATGCAGTAATGTTTTATCCTTCTTTCATTTTCATTGATTCAAACTTTCCTCTTAAGATTTTATCCTTAGCTTTCTGAACATGTTGATCTCTACCAAAAAGAAGTGTAAGCCTATCCCACATCTTCTTAGCAGTAGAACAACCTTCTCAATCATTTAACTTTAGGTCGGTGAGAGTAGAAGTTATCTCTATCATTACTTGTGTATGCTCTTTTCTTTCTCTTATCTGCTCAAGTGTTAGAGGACCAAATAGTGGAGGTGAGTACTCATTTTCAAGATGATCTAGTGTATAATCTCCAATACCAAATATGTGAAGCATCATTTTTTTCTTCCATGTAGAAATTTTATTCCTATTCAACTTCGGTGCTTCCCTCTTATATATCTTTGGATCTTTAAATCACGTACCTTTAGACTTATCTTCCTGGATCACTATCTCAGATAGAAATTGTTGGTTTACCCTACTAAAGATGGTTTACTAAGAGGGGGGTGAATCAAAAAATATTGAACCTTAATATAGTTAAATCTAAACCTCTGACTCAACTTGATGATTCAAATAACAACAACAATCTAAACTTGTAAACTCTTCACAAACTTGACAAACAACATATAACATGACTAAATAACAAACATGGTTATCAAGCATCACATGTTGCACAATATTTAATGAGGAAATAGAATTTGGGAAAAAACTCCATGGGAATTGTCACCCACAAAAGGAAATGTTCTTCTGAAGTATGTGATAGGCCATTTTAATGACATACTTTAGATACCCTAGGAGAACTTTTGATAGGTCTTTTGCCATGTTTTCTTTTATTTACTCCAAGACTTTATGCTTTAAAACTTCTAATACGTTATAGTCAACCTCTAAACCTATGCTATGGACATATGCTTACTTAATATGATTTATCTAGATGAGTATGCTCTATTTATTACTATGGAATCATGATCATGTTGTATGGATGAATTAACTAATTGAGTGATAGATAATGCATATGTAGTTTAATGATTATTTGTCGTGAATGCTTTTATCCTAATAGTTCCCTGATGAAATCTAGGAGAGAGTGGGAAGTTAGATCTGTTGTCTAAGCAGTTC
The DNA here is from genome assembly GCA_018584345.1 of Thuja plicata. NCBI lineage: Eukaryota > Viridiplantae > Streptophyta > Pinopsida > Cupressales > Cupressaceae > Thuja > Thuja plicata. The sequence continues at coordinate 1,736,682 of MU225462.1, forward strand.
TTTCCTCTTTTCTAGACCGATTCCATTTCTTGCTTTCTAGCTTTCCTTTCTATTAGTTGGTTGTTATAAAAGCTCAGCCTTTTCTTTGGGCATGTTGAGTTTAGCAGTTAGATGTTTCCTTTAAATAAAGCCCCACTCCTGCATGCGAAAGGAGGGAATTATTAGGAGATAGTTTCATTATAGTTCAATTCTGTTGTTTTACTATTTATGAGAATCTTTGTACTCTCTTATTCATTCTAATGAGCAAATGAAGTGTTGAGATTAATTTTGTGTACTAGAGTGTTTTGGGTACTCACCCAAGGGGGCCCACTTGGTGAGGAATCCATAGTTAGATTCATTTTAGTTTATTTTTCTTTCGTACATTTTTGTCACTTAAATTCCTATCTTGAATAGCTCCTGCAGCCAAACAACAAAGTAACTAAGATATTGTAGTTAGTTTGTGCACTCTTCCATTTTTCTAGCAGCATTCATTTCCATCATTTACTTTCAAGTATTTTCTTTCAGAGCAATAGCTTAACTTCCTTTCGAGTATTTATTTTATGCAGTAATATTATAGTTTCCCTTCAAAAGCATTTACTTCCTACAGCCATAGAATAGTTTCTTTCCAGCATTTGTTTCTTGGAGCAATTATAGAGTGATTGGTTGAGAAAGTGCTTGGTGCATATATTTTTCTGGCCCATTTCAAGTAACACATCCCTGGGTTTGACATATTAAATTATTTTCTTATGAAGAGGATGAAGTTCTTAGTTGGATGTCCAATCCCTGAGTTAAAGGATTATGCTTAGTTTCTGAGCCTTTATAGTGAGCGATCATTTTTGGGGCCACTGTCAGGGATGGTGTCAAGCCTGGTTCTTATTCAACCATTCCTAGGATTTTCTTTAATGCTTTAATTTCCCTCTTTAAGTAGATTAAGCCTCATCTTGAAAAGAACAAATCGCTATTCACATCATTCCATACTATATGCATGCATAATAGATGAAGAGACACCCAAGGAAGGTACTTTCCAAATCAATCTAGTAACCTATTTGAAGAATAAAGCTAGTTTTTTTACACTATTATTGATCTTCCTGAAGGTCTTTCATCATCCTAATCTTATGAGGGTGACTTCTGTGGTTTCTTCGAGGATCAACTAGAAGCCAATCTATTTATTGAAGCCTTTGCCAACCTAGGATTCCAGAATCTTGAAGAAGAAAATACTTGGTAGTTAGTCATATACCAACCTCAAAACCCACCTTAAAATCCACCTTAGTAGCCACAAAGGATGGCCAATCCTACTACATTTCCTTTTCCCATCTCCGACCAGCATGATAATAACAACCTTAAGAATATTCCCTCTTCTTATCTTCTAAAATTTTATGGCCTTGTCACATAGGACCCAGATGCCTTATTCTTGGAGTTTGATATCCTTTGTAGGAGCTATGACTACACTACTAATTCCCAAAGACTTAATCTTGTTCCTAAAACACTTAAAGAGTTTACATTATGATGGTTTATGGGTTTAGGACAGGATGTCGTCCACAATTGGGTTAAAATGAAGGTTGCTTTCTTGTTGAAATACAAGGAGTACTATAGAGGAAATTATATGTGAGGGGATGACATCTTTAAGATGACATAGAAGGAGGATGAGAGTCTTGAGTATTATATCTCAAGGTTCATGCTCAGTTTGTAGAAGAATACCCAACATGAGCTTAATGAATAATCTCAGAAGTTTCTCTTTTTGTGAGGCATTCATGATGGACGCACAAAGGCACTGGACCTGATGGCTAGAGGAGATATCACCTAGACATCATGGGATGATATCTAGAAGATCTACCTTAAGTACTCCATTGTTGTTGTTAAGAAAGGAAGGGGATATAGGTCCACCCCAGGAAAGTCCAATGGCGTTGGTGCTTCATGGACATAGATAACCAATCTCTTATCCAATTTCAAGAAAGATATCATTAACAACATGACCACTTAGTTGGACACCATGCAGGCTAAGAAGAAACATGAGGAAGTAGAGGCCATACTAGAAAAATTCTGCCCACATTGCAGATAGAAGAAGAGAGACTGCAGATGCAAATTGGTTGCTAACATGGAGACTACAAAAATGTCAACTGTTACAAACCAATTGAACCAAAGTACAAGAATTTGTTCTTCATCACTCAGCAATGACCATGGGTGTAGAGACAAGGTATGCCACAAGACCCTCTTACATTTAGTGGTCCTTTTTATAATAATCAATGGAAACCCCCCATGAATTATCAAAATCCTCCCTAGAACAATTCCCAGAATCAGTGGAAGAATTACCCCAATCTATAGTGGCCAAAACCTCAAGGAGGTTGGAAATAACCTCAAGGTACATGGTAGCCACCATAGGGTTATTGGCAGCAAAACCTGTAGTGGCGAGGTGGCCAACAATGGAAAAATCAACCATAAGGACTTTTGCCACCACCTATGCAGCCTCTACAATAGTAAGCTCTTTTTCCGCCTGCTGGTGCCACTAACCTGCCTCCTAAGCCTACTCAGCTATCTACACAACCACATTTGAACCCCAACAATTGACCTCCTATGCCTCAACAAAATGTGTATGCTACAAACCCACCGCAGTATCCCATGTAATATCCTGCTTATGCCATCAACCTTGATGATATTCACTTATGGTTTGGTACCACTCTGCCTGCACCTGAGCCTCCTATAATCACTGAAATGCCTTCTGATGAGCCCAATCAACCTGACAACCTGTCTACTCTAGTTTCTCCTACACCACCAGCTAGAACCAATCAGCATACCATTCCCCCTTTTTTGCAAAGGTTGCAGCATAGCAATCTGAAAACCACTAACGAAGCATCTTTCAATATCCTTGACCAACTAAAGAATGTTAGCATCCAAATTCCCCTTTTTTAGGAAATCAAAGATGTTCCCACCTATGGAAAATCCATCAAGAAATATTGCTTTAAAAATCTTGGCCACAAGAAGAAGGTTCCCAAGACTATCCATGTCCTGGACAAACTAGTGGACATCATGTTAGGGAAGCTTACCATCCAAAAATATTCTAACCCTGGCAGCCCTGTTGTCGAGGTCATTATTAATGGGACTACTATCAAAAATTCCTTGATTGATCTTGGAGTCGCCATTAATGTCATGACCAAGGATATCATCCAACGCCTTGGTATCACCAACCTCCCAAATACACCTACTATCTTGTAGGTCAAAGATAGTTTGAGTGTAAATCCTGATGGGATGGTGGAGGACATTGTAGTTAACCTTGAGTCTTGGTCGTACCTTGCTGATTTCATGATCTTCTCACCAAAAGCTACCCTAGGAGGCTATATAATTATTCTGGGATGTCCTTGGTTGGCTACTGCTGATGCCAATATCAGTTGTCAATCAGGAAATATGACCATTTCAGGTGGTCAGCGCACCAAAAACTTGGCCTTGTGTCCTCCTGCTCAACCTTAGATGGAATTATCCCCTCCCATATGGCCAGATGTTGGAGAGGAAACTTAAGTTATTAATTCAGTCTCCCAATTAATGATTTTAGAAAGGGATCCCTTCCTACAGCTTCAAGAGGAAGATAAATTAATCACCAACATCATGCATAACCAATATGCATCGAACTGAAACCCTTTGGATAGTTCCTTCCAAAACCACTCCCTGCAGTCGTTGTACTCTGATTACCAATTATCTTCTCCTGTATCCAATCAACTCTATCACCAAATGCTTCCCTATGAGATCCAAGTACCCTCATTGAAAGATGTAGCTATGGTTGAGCTCACTAAGAAACTAGAAGTTTCCCCTGACCGCTACTTGAACATTAATAACAAACTTACTCCTCAACAACAAACATCATTGACCAAGTTACTGAAGAGCCATATTACAAATTTTTCTTGGGATTATGCTGATATGAAAGGTCTAGAACCAAAGTTATGCACTCATAGGATCTATCTAATGGAAGATAAACCCCCAGTAAGGCAATTTCAAAGGTGTGTCAACCCTTCCCTCCGCGAGATAGTCAAAGCCGAACTCCAAAAATTGCTTAAAGCTAGTTTCATATACCCTATCTTAGACAACTAGCGGGTTTCCCCACTAGTCATAGTTCCTAAGAAAGGTGGAAAGTGGAGAGTGTGTGTGGCTTATAGAGAGCTTAACAATGACACTAAAAAGGATCATTTCCCTCTTCCCTTCATTGACCAGGTTCTGGACTCTCTGATAGGAAAGAAGTAATTTTCTTTCTTGGATGGGTACAATGGATATAATCAAATCTGGATTCTCCCAGAGGATCAGGAAAAGACCAAATTCACCTACCCATGGGGGAATTTTTCTTATCCAGTTCTACCATTTGGCCTCTGTAACGCTCCTATTACTTTTTAGTGAGCAGTTATCAGCATTTTTGCTGACATTTCCCATGACTGTATGAAGATCTACATGGATAACTTTACAACTTATGGAGAAAATTATGAGGAAGCATTGGAAAATATGGAAAAAAAGTCCTCACCAGATGCAAAGAACACAACCTATCTCTGAATAGAGAGAAGTGTTTTATGATGATGCAGGAAGGAGTAGTGCTTGTTCACTAAATGTCTGCTCTTGGCATTCAAGTAGACCCAGCCAAAATTGAAGTCATTATGAATCTGCCTACCCCAGCCAAACATAAAGATGTCAGAAGCTTTCTTGGTCACACTGGATATTACAGAAGATTCATAAAGGACTTTAGCAAGATGGCCAATCCTATGTATTCACTTCTCACTAAAGATTTTGACTTTATCTGGACATCAGATTATGATGAAGCCTTCCTGCAGTTGAAGTCTGTTCTAACTCAGGCACCTATTTTGTGAGGTCCAAATTGGACCCTCCCATTCCACATACATATAGATGTCTCTGATCATGTCATTGGAGCATCTTAGACAAAAGGAAGGTATTCTATAACATGTTATTTATTTCATTATCAAAAATCTGCAAGGTGTTGAGTTGAATTATACAATCACCGAAAAGGAGTTATTGGTTGTTATCTATGCTCTGAAAAAATTCTGCCACTATGTCACTGGTTATCAAATCTTTGTGCATACGGATCATGTAGCCATTAAATACCTGGATAACAAACTTGCAATCATAGGGAGGTTAGCTAGGTGGTTGTTTCTTCTACAAGAGTTTGACACTACCATCATAGATAAGCCAGGCAGATCAAATGTGGTGGCCAATTTTCTCTCACGCCGACAAAATATTGATGAGCCTATGACAATTGATGATAGTTTCCCTGACAACCACCTATTCTCCATTGCATCTCAAGCTCCCTAGTATGCTAATATTTCTAACTATCTAGTTTCCCAAAAGGTACCTCCACACTTCTCCCCAAAGGAGAAGCGGTTACTAATAGAGAAAACTTTCAACTTTTCATGGATTGCTAATTGTTTGTTCTATACTGGCCCCGACCAAATATTGAGAAGGTGTATTTGAGAGGATGAAACTTATGACATCCTATGGGGTTTTCATGATGAGACCTGTGGAGGACATTTTTCTACCAAAAGGATAGTCATGAAGGCACTTAACACTAGTTACTACTGGCCATCCCTCTACAAGGATGCAACCAATTACACTAGGAAGTGTGATCGATGTCAGAGGATGGGGTGGCCTACTAAATTTGATGAAATTCCACTCATTCCTCAATTAGTGGTGACTCCATTTGATAAATGGGTAATCAATTTTGTCAGTCCCATCAGTCCTGCATCAAATGACAATTTGTACATCCTTGTATGTACTAATTATGTGACGAGGTGGGTGGAAGTTAGAGCCATGAAGCATGCGAGGGATAACTAGGTCACACAATTTCTATATGAGGAGATATTCATGTGCTATGGTGTACTCAGAGAGTTATTCATTGATCAAGGAGCTCAATTTACCTCTATGTTGATTACTGCTCTGATGAAAGAGTATAATATTCACCACCGAAAATCTAGCCCCTATCATCCATAGGCGAATGGTCAGGAAGAAATCACCAACAAGGAGATAGAAGCTATCCTCACCAAGATAGTATAGTTACAAAATAAATATTGGAGAAGTCACCTCCAAGAAGCAGTATGGTCCTACCAAACTATATGGAAAACAACAAAAGGGTTTACTCCTTTTGAGTTGGTATATGGAAAAATAACTATGACGCCAATTAAGTTTGAACATAAAACTTTATGTACAACATTATAGCTCAACATTGATCTTACTAAAGCACAATGCGACAAGATCCTATAGCTTAACCAGCTAGATGAGATAAGTAAAGTTGCCCTGCAAGACACTAAATTGGTTCAGACACAGCAGAAAAAGTGGCACGATTCTCATATCCTTACCAAACAATTTTCTCCTGGCGACTTGGCACTTTTGTATGACTCCAAATTCCATGAAACCCAAGGTAATCTTACAACACATTGGCCTTTCCCTTATCAGACTATACATTTTTATGCTAACAGAGCAGTTTAGTTAACCACCATCGACCCTATACGTTTCAAGTTATTGTGAATAGTCATAGGCTTCGCCGATACCATAAACTTGAGACAAAGGTCAAGTTTCTGCAGTAGTTTGAGATTTCTCCTACCCTATCTAAAACTCCTATAGTCAAAGGACCTCCTCCAGCTAAATACTTTCCTACAGCCGAAGAACCTCCTCCAGCTGAAGACTTTTCTATAGCCGAAGAAACTCCTCCCATTGAAGACTTTCCTGCAGCTGAAGGACCTCTTCCTACTAAGGCCCTTCCTGCAGCCAACCAGAGTGATTATTTGCTCCGGTCAATACTATGGTGAAAGGTACTTTATACTATTTATTGATGACTTTTCCAGAATGATGTGGGTTACATACTTAAGAGAGAAATCTAAAGCATTTGACAAATTCATAATATTTAAAGAAAAAGTTGAGAATGAATCTTGTTTGAAAATAAAGTTTTTGAGATCAGATAGAGGAGGAGAGTTTACATCAGAGATATTTAATACATATTGTGAAGAGCATGGAATATATAGACAGACATCAGCCCCTAGAATTCCACAACATAATGGGATAGCAAAACGAAGAAACAAGACAATATAAGATGCTACAAGGACTATGTTGCTGGAAGGAAATGTGTCACATGTTCACTGGAGAGAAGTAGTTGGGACTGTTGTGTACACACTGAACAAAATTTAGATTAGAGAAGGTACAAGTAATATTCCTTGTGAATTATAGTTTGATCATACAACTACTGTAAAATAATTCATAATATTTGGCAGTAAATGTTATATCAAGAGAGATGATGAAATAGGCAAGTTTGATGCTAGAAGTGATGAAGGAATCTTTCTTGGTTATTCCACTAAGAGTAAAGCGTATAAATGTTTCAATTTGAGATTGAGAAAGATGATTGAAAGAGCCAATGTGAGGATAGATGAAAAGTTTTAGATTCAGGAAAAAATGTATGATTTTGGTTAGATTACAGAAGTGAAAGAGGTTACTGTTGAAACTGACAAATCTTTGATGATTGATAATGAGACTGAAGATGAATAGACTAAAGCTACTGAGACATTGAAGACACCAAGGTATGTTAAGAAAATCCATCCTGAAGATCAAATTATTAGTGATGCAAATAAAGGCATGATGACTAGATCCAGAGCTAGAGATGATATCTGTTTGATTTCTCAATTTGAACCAAAGACAATTGATGAATCATGTAGAGATGAATCTTGGACTAAAGAAATGGAAGAAGAAGTTGAACAGATAAAGAAAAACAATACTTGGGAATTGGTTCCAAGACCTAAGAACAAGAATGTAATTGGTACTAAATGGGTTTTCAGAAATAAGATGGATGAGGAAGGAACAGTGGTAAGAAACAAGGCAAGACTGGTATGTAAAGGATATTCACAACAAGAAGTCATAGACAATAAAGAAACATTTTCTCCTATTGCTAGATTGGAAGCTGTGAGATTATTTCTTTCTTATGCCACAAATAAATACTTTAAGGTATATCAGATGGATGTGAAGTTTTCATTCTTGAATGGTGATCTAGAGGAAGAAGTTTGCATTGAGCAACCTGATGGTTTTACTTTGACAGATGATGAAAACATGGTTTGCATATTGATGAAGGCACTGCATGGACTGCAATAAGAACCAAGAGCATGGAATGCAAGACTAGACAAATATCTACTTCATCTTGGTTTTATAAAAGGTAATGCAAATAGTAATTTATATTTAGATGGAATCTTAATTGTAGAAGTTTTTATAGATGATTTCATTTTTAGAGAAAATGATAAGATGAGTAAGAAGTTTTCTAAACAAATGGAAAATGAATTTGAGATGTCAATGATTGGTGAGATGAAATTTTTTCTTGGTTTGCAAATTAATTAGAGTAAGAATGGCATTTTTATATCTCAGACCAAGTATCTTAAGGAAATTTTGAAAAAATTTGCAATGGAAGATTGTAAACCTGTTGGGACACCTATGGTGACTGGAAACAAACTGAATAATAGTGACAAGACTCAAAGTATTGTTTAGACTAAGTACAAATCAATGATTGGAGGTCTACAATATCTAACTCACACTAGACCAGATACTACCAATGCATTTGGAATTGTGGTTAGATATCAGGAAGATCCTAAAGAGACACATTTTACTATTGTAAAAAGAATTTTTTAGATATTTGAAAGGGACAATAGAATATGGATTGTGGTATGAAAAATTAGAAGATTTTTCTTTGCAAGCTTATACTGATGTTGATTGGGTAGGTAATGTGGATGACAGGAAGAGTACAAGTGGTGGTGCATTTTTCCTTGGAAAAAGATTGGTTTCTTGGTTGAGAAAGAAGAAGAACTATATTTGTCAATCTAATACTGAGTCAGAGTATGTTGTTGCTGCAATAAAATGTACACAAATTGTTTGGATGAAACAAATGTTGAAGGACATTGGAATAATTTTCAAAGAACCAGTGGTTATCCACTTTGATAACACTAGTACAGTGAATATGTCAAAGAATCCTATAATGCATTCAAATACTAAACATATTTATATTAAGTATCATTTCTTGAGGGAGAAGGTAGCAAATAAAGAGATTAAACTAGAGTATATCAGTACAAAGAAACAGATAGTAGATATATTTACTAAACCTTTTCCAACAGATGCTTTTGAATATCTCAGAGGCATGCTTGGGGTGGTGGCCCCTCCTAGTGGTAATTAAATGATGTAGATATGCATTAGTCCAGTGGATCTCAGATCTATATCATTCTCTGGACTTGATGTATGGATCTACTCCTTAGGGGGAGTGATCACATGAGAATACTATGGAGCACATTTGTGTGATCTAGTACCTGGTTGATGGAAATGAAGATTTGAAAAAGCTATACCTTACAAAATACTATAGATAAGTTATGGCACCCTTTTCCATTGCTTCCAAAGGGGGAAAGAATCTATGTGAAAATCCCTACTATTCTGAGAGATTTGTGTTGAGAAAATTAAGAAGATTGTATTGAGAAAGAGTACTTTTGGGTTGATGCATATGGATTTTCCCATATGTTTCCATCAATACCAAAGGGGGATATTGTTGGATGATATCAGTTTTGGTTACTGATCATGTTGTTGATATTCATGTTTTGTCATTGATGTTAACATATATTTCTATGGAGAGGACAAACTAGTTACTTGACTGGAAGAAGTGTACGTACACTGTACAGATGATTCAAAGTGATCAAAGTTGGATTTATGTAGAAGGATGCATTTTGACCTTATTTCAAAGATCATTTGGCTTTATATTTCATATTGCGGATGTTACAGTTGATTTGGTGAAGACTGGTTTCTGGACTGTAACTATGATTCTGGATAGAGCAGGTCTCTGTGTTTTTGGTATATCTTTCTGGAAAGGATATTTCAGGTGATGTGAGCTTACTGGTGGATAGCCCACATATGTTCGAATATTGGGTTGAGTTTGATTTTTTTTTGGTTATTGGTGACGTCAGCTGTGGTGTGTATTCTGAAGGAGACCTATTTGCTGGTTGACTTCAGACATGTAGAATATAAAATGAATTTTGAGCATGGATTGTGGATCTGGAAGCATAATTGATGGATTATAAATGATGTTTACTCTTTATAAGTATTGTGTGTATCTTAGCAAGGGGTTAAATAAATATTTGTATATTGGAAAGCCTTAATTGGCTGACCTAATTAATTATTTGTATATTAGGAAAGCTTAACTGGCCGCCCTAATGAATTGTTGTAAGAGGGTACATATGAGTGATATTTTCTTTTGAAAAGACGTGACAGATATTGAAAAAGAAGAAGAAGGGAAAGCTGCGAGGCTTGTTTGGCTGTTGGATTTAGAGCAGAGTTTATGAGAAGAGTAATTCATTGGAACTAACCAAGCAAAGATAGTTTCTATCAGAAAGCTCACTAGATTGTGTATTTTCTTTATACACTTGTTCAGAATGTAAATCCTTGAGGGTGGCTTTAACCTTCTTTGGGAAGTGTGCCTTGGTAGTGAGCCTACTATTTCTTTTGACTCCTAATAGGGTTTGTCTCCTAACAGGGACTATGTACTGTAATGTTGCAACAAGCTCCTAACATGGCTAAATCTTTTAACAGGGATACTATACTCTCAGTACATTATTTGTGGGTGTTAATTCCCACTTGGGTTTTACCTTTTACAGGGTTTCCTTGACAACAAATATTGTGTTATGGTGTTGGCATTGACTGTGTTATCATTTACAAATACAGACTTGGTTTATAAAGTTTAATGTTTAATAATCTATATTATAACTGATTCACCCCCCCTCTAAGTTATCTTATGGACTTTTATTCCTAACATTAACCACTTAGGCTCAATTAGGCTTAATTATTTTAAATTTAATTATTACATTTTAGTACAGGGTTTAATAAGGCCTATTAACGCTAATGAGATTAATTAACATCATTGCATTAACTTTAACAAATAATTTCCCTCTTACCCTTAGGAATGCAATAATAATTTCATTATTGGAATTAGAACCCTATTACAACATTAATTGTGTTAATTACATTACCCCTTTAAAAATCTAAATAACACATTTAAGATAATATTATAAATTCTGACATTTTAATGACCCCATTAATAAAAATTAAATGACACATTACAACACTAATATAAAATCTTACATCCTAATGGCCCCTTTATAAATTTTATGTCTCATTTATAATATTATTATAAAATCTATTATTTTAATGGCCTCCTTTATAATATTAAATGACACTTTAAAAATAGTAATCTAAAGTCTTATATCCTAATGGCCCTTCTTATAATATTAAATTACTCATTTCAATGTATAATATGAAATCTTATTATAATCATATTAAAATCAAGTTATTAATAACCCTGATATGATGACCTTATTGTAACACTTTATACATATTATTTAAAATAACATACTTTACTCATATTGACATGAAAACTTAATATAAACTAGAAATCAATTGCTTGAAATCAATGACAAACTAACAACTCATCTAGCAACAGGTGCAAAAGTTTCACCATAGTACATTCCTTCTTCTTGTGCATACCCCTTGCAAACTAATTTTGTTTTGTATCTGATTACATTACCGTGCTCATTCATCTTATTTCTGAAAATTCACTTAGTACTGATTACATTCTTATCTTTTAGTCTTGATACCAAAGTCCATGTATTATTCTTTTGAATTTGATCTATCTCTTCTTTCATTTCTTTCATCCAATCTTCACCATCTAAAGCATATTTTACTTTTCTCGGTTCAAGTTAAGATATTAAACATGTCTTTTCTCTTACCTTCCTTCTTGTTAGAACTTCATCATTCTTATCTCCAATTATTTTACTCGGTGAGTGGTGTCTCTTTACATACTTTGCCAACACAGGCTCAGTAGCCATTGGTGTCTCTTCATTTCCATCATTCAGTGGAAGCTCTCTCTTCTCATCTTCTTCCTCACTTTGTTCTTTTGGTAGGGTTTCATGAATCTTGGTTTGTACATAACCAAATCTTTGATAATCCTTAGGTTCCTTCTTGATGTCTTCATCATTCTTCTCTACAAATTCATCAATTGTCACATTTGCACTTTCTACAATTTTGTTAGTATTCTTATTCAAACATTTGTAGGCTTTTCTCTTAGTAGAATATACCAAAAATATTCCTTCATCTCCTTTAGAGTCAAATTTTCCATCTCTTTCATATTTAAGAATATAACACCTACTTCTAAATACTTTGAAGTAACTTATGTTCGGTTTGTGTCCATACCAGATCTCATAAGTTGTTTTGTTTGTTTGCTTCTTCAGTTGGACTCTGTTAGGTGTATAAGTAGTGTTGACTACTTCTCTCCAGAAGGTTTGAGAAATCTTATTCTCAATCATAAGTGTTCTAGCACAATCCACAATTGATTTGTTTCTCCTTTCAGCTATATCGTTCTACTGTGGTGTTCTCAGTGTAGACATCTGCCTCTTTATACCATGTTCATTGTAGAAGAGTGTAAATTCATCAGATGTAAAATATCCTCCCCTGTCAAATCTCAGACATTGCATCTATCTCTCTATTTATTTTTAAACTCTAGCCTTGTAGAACTTAAAAATTTCAAATGCATCATATTTATCTTTTATAAACATAACCGACATCATTCTAGAATAATCATCAGCAAAAAATATGAAGTATCTATCTCCATAGTAGCTTTGTGTTCTCATGGGACCACATAGGTTGATGTGCATCAATTCCAATATACCTTGTGTAGTATAGTTTTTTCTTGTAAAGCTCAATTTAGTCATCTTACCTACTTGGCATCCTTTACACATTACATTCTCATGTTTGTCTAGACTTAGTAGACCTCTTACTTTGTTTTGACTCACTTTTATTAAGTTGTCAAAATTAACATGAAATAGCCTTTTGTGTCATAGCCATACATCTTAAATCTTAGAAAATAGACAACTCCTTATGGATGTATCAAGGTAGAATAAGTTACCTTTAGATTGACCTCCGGTAGCAATCAGACTTCCCCTCTAATAAAATACTTTAACCTTCTTGTTTTGAAATTCTAGTCGGTGACCTATATTATTTAATTGTGCTACTTTTAACAAATTGTATTTCAAGCCTTCAACCCAAGAAACATCACCACACTTAGTATTGTTCAATAGAATTATAGAACATTTTCCCTTCATAGGATATGGGGCATCATTTCCAAATCTAACATTACCACCATTATGCTCTTTCTAAGTAATAAACTTATCAGTATCACCAGTCATGTGGTGTCAGAAACCGTTATCTATAATTTTTGTATCATTTTTACTTGTGATATTAGGTCTTTTTCTTAGACATACCTTTCTTCATCAGATTCATCTTTAGTAGCAACAAAAACAACTTATTCTTCATTATCATCGGTGTCATCATTAGATGAACCTCCTTCAGCAATGTAGCATGCTTTATTTCCTTTGTTCTTGAAATCTCTAAATCTATTCTCAGTATTTTTTTTATCTATGTTATCTCTCTTCTCATTATTGTTGGGACAATTAGAAGCTATGTGACCAATTTTGTTGCATGAAAATAAATTTCAAAGGTAGCTTACCTTTTTACTTTGCTTTACCTCTCAGTAGTCTCCTAGCCAATAATGCTTCAAATTCAACTTAATTATTTTCATCATCAACATATAGATCTTCAAGCTCACTCTTACAATTATGAAACCTTTCACTAGCACTACTTGCATATCCATCACTTGATATAGAATCTCTAGAATTCCCAATAGTCAAGGATGATTTGAATGTAGATTCAATCTTAGAAATAGTAGGAAAACTATTTCAAAATCATTTAGCTCAAAAGCAGTTAGCTTACCGATTGTAGCATCCAAAGTAACAACCATCCCCAGAATGGATCTTAGCTCTTGAATAGCGGACACACGGATGTCATAGATAGGTAGCAGTGTTCTAATCATCTTTCTTGTAACATCTTCTTCATTAATGGTTCCACCAACACCTCTAGTAACAATAGAAATCTCCTTTGTTCTTGTGTTGTATGCAGTAATGTTTTATCCTTCTTTCATTTTCATTGATTCAAACTTTCCTCTTAAGATTTTATCCTTATCTTTCTGAACATGTTGATCTCCACAAAAAATTAGTGTAAGCCTATCCCACATCTTCTTAGCATTAGTACAACCTTCTAAATCATTTAACTTTAGGTCGGTGAGAGTAGAAGTTATCTCTATCATTACTTGTGTATGCTCTTTTCTTTCTCTTATCTGCTCAAGTGTTAGAGGACCAAATAGTGGAGGTGAGTACTCATTTTCAAGATGATCTAGTGTATAATCTCCAATACTAGATATGTGAAGCATCACTCTGTTCTTCCATGTAGAAAATTTATTCCTATTCAACTTCGGTGCTTCCCTCTTATATATCTTTGGATCTTTAATTCACGTACCTTTAAACTTATCTTCCCAGAGCACTAGCTCAGATACCAATTGTTAGTTTACCCTACTAAAGATGGTTTACTAAGAGGAGGGTGAATCAAAAAATATTGAGCCTTAATATAGTTAAATCTAAACCTCTGACTCAACTCGGTGATTCAAATAACAACAACAATCTAATCTTGTAAACTCTTCACAAACTTGACTAACAACATATAACATGACTAAATAAAAAACATGGTTATCAAGCATCACATGTAGCACAAGATTTAACGAGGAAACCTAATTTGGTAAAAAACTCCATGGGAATTGTCACCCACAAAAAGAAATACACTTATGAAGTATGTTATAGGCTATTTTAATGACATACTTTAGATACCCTAGGAGAAGTTTTGATAGGTCTTTTGCCATGTTTTCTTTTATTTACTCCAAGACTTTATGCTTTAAAGATTTTAATATGTTGTAGTTAACCACTAAACCTATGCTATGGACATATGCTTACTTAACATGATTTATCTAGATGAATATGCTCTATTTATTACTATGGAATCATGATCATGTTTTATGGATGAATTAATCGATTGAGTGATAGATAATGAATATGTACTTTAATGATTATTTGTCATGAATGCTTTTATCCTAAAATTTTAAATGCAGTGCATCAAAGTAACAACTGTCATCTTGATCAGGTGAGCACATCCATGCGCTGGACGCTTGACTTGGTCTTGCAGTAGATGCACACGGATGGAACATTGATGTAGCATTAGCAGAAGGTTTCCGGTTAATCCAAATGGAAATGGTTGATCGAAGACTTGGAAAAAAAAATAAGTTCCCTGATGAAATCTAGGAGAGAGTGGGAAGTTAGATCTATTGTCTAAGCAGTTCTTTCCTCTTTTCTAGACCGATTCCATTTCCTGCTTTCTAGCTTTCCTTTCTATTATTTGTTTGTAATAAAAGCTCTGCCTTTTCTTAGGGAATGTTGAGCTTAGCAGTTAGATGTTTCCTTTAAATAAAGCCCTGCTCTTGCATGAGAAAGGAGGGAATTATTAGGAGATAATTTCATTATAGTTCAATTCTGTTGTTTTACTATTTATGAGAATCTTTGTACTCTGTTATTCATTTTAATGAGAAAATGAAGTGTTGAGATTAATTTTTGTAATTGAGTGTTTTGGGTACTCACCCAAGGGGGCCCACTTGGTGAGGAATCCATAGTTAGATTCATTTTAGTTTATTTTGCTTTCCTACATTTCCATCAATTCAATTCCTATGTTGAATAGCTCCTGCAGCCAAACAACAAGACTAACTAAGGTATTGTAGTTAGTTTGTGCACTCTTCCATTTTTCTAGCAGTGTTCACTTCCATCATTTACTTTCAAGTATTTTCTTTCACAAGAATAGCTTAACTTTCTTTTGAGTATTTATTTTATGCAGTAAAAGTATAGTTTCCCTTCAAAAGCATTTACTTCTTACAGCCATAGAATAGTTTCTTTCCAGCATTTGTTTCCTGGAGAAATTATAGAGTGATTGGTTGAGAAAGTGCTTGGTGCATATATTTTGCTGGCCCATTTCAAGTAACACATCCCTGGGTTTGACATATTAAATTATTTTCTTATGAAGATGATGAAGTTCTTAGTTGGATGTCCAATCCCTGAGTTAAAGGATTATGCTTAGTTTCTGAGCCTTTGTAGTGAGCGATCATTTTTGGGGCCACTGTCGGGGATGGTGTCAAGCCTGGTTCTTATTCAACCATTGCTAGGATTTTCTTTAATGCTTTCATTTCCCTCTTTAAGTAGATTAAGCCTCATCTTGAAAACAACAAACCGTTATTCATATCCTTTCATACTATATGCATCCATAATAGACAAAGAGATGCCCAAGGAAGGTACTTACCAAATCAATCTAGTAACCTATTTTAAGAATAAAGCTAGTTCATTGACACTGTTACTGAGCTTCCTAAAGGTCTTTCATCATCATCATCTTCTAAGGGTGACTTCTATGGTTTCTTCAAGGATCAACCAGAAGCCAATCTATTTGTTGAAGCCTTTGCCAACCTAGGATTCCAAAATCCTGAAGAAGAAAATCCTTGGCAGTTAGTCATCTACCAACCTCAAAACCCACCTCAAAATCCACCTTAGTGGGTAGGAAGGATGGCCAATCCTACTACATTTCGTTTTCCCATCTCCGACCAGCATGATAATACCAACCTTACAAATATTCCCTCTTCTTCTCTTCCAAAATTTTATTGCCTTGTCACATAGGACCTAGAAACCTTTCTCTTTGAGTTTGATATCCTTTGTAGGAGCTATAACTACACCACTAATTCCCAAAGAATTAATCTTTTTCCTGCAACACTTAAAGAGTCTACATTACTATGGTGTATGGGTTTAGGACAGGATGTCATCCATAATTGGGTTAAAATGAAGGTTACTTTCTTGCCGAAATACAAGGAGTACTGTCAAGGAAATGATATGTGAGGGGATGAAATCTTTGAGATGACATAGGAGGATGAGAGTCTTGAGGATTATGTCTCAAGGTTCATGTTTAGTTTGTAGAAGAATACCCAACATGAGCTTAATGAATAATCTCAGAAGTTTCTCTTTTTGCGAGGCATTCATGATGGATGCACAAAGTCACTAGATGTGATAGCTAGAGGAGATATCACCTAGGCATCATGGGATGATATCTAGAAGATCTGCCTTAAGTACTCCAGAGTTGTTGTTAAGAAAGGAAGGGGATATAGGTCCACCCCAGGAAATTCCAATGGTGTTGGTGCTTCATGGACAGAGATAACCAATCTCTTATCCAATTTCAAGAAATATATCATTAACAACATGACCACTCAGCAAGACACCATGTGGACTAAGAAGAAACATGAGGAAGTAGAGGCCATACTAGCAAAATTATGCCCACATTGTAGACACAAGAAGAGAGACAGCAGATGCAAACTGGTTGCTAACACGGAGAATACAAAAATGTTGACTGATTAAAAACCAATTGAACTAGAGGAAGAGCAGTTGTTCTTCATCGCTCAATAACTACCATGGGTGTAGAGACAAGGTATGCCTCAAGATCCTCTTACATTTAGTGGTCATTTTTATAATAATCAATTAAAACCCCCCATGAATTATCAAAATCCTCCCTAAACAATTCCTAGAATCAGTGGTAGAATTACCCCAATCTATAGTGGCCAAACCCTCAAGGAGGTTGGAAACAACCTCAAGGGGTGTGGTAGCCACCACAGGGTTATTGGCAGCAGAAATTGTAGTGGTGAGGCAACCAACAATGGCAAAATAAACCACAAGGACTTTTGCCACCACCTATGCAGCCTCCAAAATAGTAAGCTCTTTTGTCGCCTCCTACAGCCACTAACCTGCCTCCTAAGCCTACTCATCTACCTACATAGCCACATCCAAACCCCAACAACTTACCTCCTACACCTCATCAAAATGTGTATGCTACAAACCCATCACAGTATCCCATGTAATATCCTGCTTATGCCATCAACCTTGATTATATTCACTTATGGTTTGGTACCACTCTGCCTGCACCTGGGCCTCCTATAATCAATGAAATGCCTTCTAAGGAGCCCAATCAATCTGACAACCTATCTACTCTAGTAGCCCCTACACCGCTAGCTAGAACCAATCAGCATACCATTCCCCCTTTTCTGAAAAGGTTGCAGCATAGCAATCTGAAAACCACTAACGAAGCAGCTTTCAATATCCTTGACCAACTAAAGAATGTTAGCATCCAAAATCCTCTTTTTCAGGCATTCAAAGATGTTCCCACCTATGGAAAATCCATCAAGAAATATTTCTTTAAAAATCCTGGCCACAAGAAGAAGGATCCCAAGACTATCCATGTCCTAGAAAAACTAGTGGAAATTATGTTAGGGAAGCTTACCATCCCAAAATATTCTGACCCTGGCAGCCCTGTTGTCAAGGTCATTGTTAATGGGACTACTATCAAAAATGCCTTGATTGATCTTGGAGTCACCATTAATGTCATGACCAAGGATATCATGCAACACCTTGGTATCACCAACCTCTGAAATACACCTACTATCTTGCATCTCGCAAATAGTTTGACTGTAAAGCCTAATGGGATGGTGGAGGACATTGTAGTTAACCTTGAGTCTTGGTCATACCCTGTTGATTTCATGATCCTCTCACCAAAAGCTACCCTAGGAGGCTATCCAATTATTCTGGGATGTCCTTGGTTGGCTACTGCTGATGCCTATATCGGTTGTCAGTCATGAGATATGACCATTTTAGATGGTTAGCACACCAAAAACTTGGCCTTGTATCCTCCTTCTCAACCTTAGATAGAATTAGCCTCTCCCATATGGCCAGATTTAGGAGAGGAAACTGAAGTTATTAATTCAGTCTCCCAAATAATGATGTTAAAAAGGGATCCCTTCCTGCAGCTTCAAGAGGAAGATATATTAATCACCAACATCATGTATAACCAGTATGGATCAAACTTAGACCCTTTGGATAGTTCCTTCCAAAACCACTCCCTGCAACCATTATACTCTGATTACCAATTATCTTCTCCTGCATCCAATCAAATCTATCACCAAATGCTTCCCTATGAGATCCAAGTGCCCTCCTTGAAAGATGAATCTATGGTCGAGCTCACTAAGCAACTAGAAGTTTCCCCTGACCATTGCTTGAACATTAATAACAAACTTACTCCTCAGTAGCAAACATAGTTGACCAAGTTACTGAAGAGCCATATTACAGCTTTTGCTTGGGATATGCTGATATGAAAGGTCTGGACCCAAATTTATACACTCATGGGATCTATCTAAAGGAAAATAAACCCCTAGTAAGGCAATTTCAAAGGCGTGTCAACCCTGCCCTCCGTGAGATAGTCAAAGTCGAAGTCCAAAAATTGCTTAAAGCTAGTTTCATATACCCTATCTCAGACAACTAGTGGGTTTCCCCACTAGTCATAGTTCCTAAGAAAGGTGGACAGTGAAGAGAGTGTGTGGATTATAGAGAAATTAACAATGCCACTAAAAAGGATCATTTCCCTCTTCCGTTCATTGACCAGGTTCTGGACTCTCTGGCAGGAAAGAAGTACTTTTCTTTCTTGGATGGGTACAGTGGATATAATCAAATCTGGATTCTCCCATAGGATCAAGAAAAGACCACATTCACCTACCCATGGGGGAATTTTTCTTATTTAGTTCTACCATTTGGCCTCTATAACGCTCTTGCTACTTTTCAGCGAGCAGTTATCAGCATTTTTGCTGACATTTCCCATGACTGTAAGGAGATTTACATGGGTAACTTTACAAATTATGGAGAAACTTATGAGGAAGCATTGGAAAATATTGAAAAAAGTCCTCACCATGTGAAAAGAACACAACCTATCTCTGAATAGGGAGAAGTTTTTTATGATGATACAAGGAGTAGTGCTTGGTCACTATATGTCTGCTCTTGGCATTCAAGTAGACCTAGCCAAAATTGAAGTCATTATGAATCTGCCTACCCCAGCCAAACATAAAGATGTCAGAAGCTTTCCTGGTAATGTTGGGTATTACAGAAGATTCATAAAGGACTTTAGAAAGATGGCCAATCCTATGTATTCACTACTCACTAAAGATTCTGACTTTATCTGAATATTAGATTGTGATGAAGCCTTCCTACAACTGAAGTTTGTTCTGACTCGGGCACCTATTTTGCGAGGTCCTAATTGGACCCTCACATTCTACATACATATAGATGTCTCTGATCATGTCATTGGAGCATCTTAGACAAAAGGAAGGTATTCTAGAACATGTTATTTATTTCATTATCAAAAATCTGCAAGGTGTTGAGTTGAATTATACAATCACCAAAAAGGAGTTATTGGTTGTTATCTATGCTCTGAAAAAATTCTGCCACTATGTCACTGGTTATCAAATCTTTGTGCATACGGATCATGTAGCCATTAAATACCTGGATAACAAACTTGCAATCATAGGGAGGTTAGCTAGGTGGTTTTTGATGCTACAGGATTTTGACACTACCATCATAGATAAGCCAGGCACATCAAATGTGGTGGCCAATTTCCTCTCACGCCTGCAAAATGTTGATGAGCCTATGATAATTGATGACAGTTTCCTTGACAACCACCTATTCTCCATTGCAGCTCAAGCTCCCTGGTATGCTGATATTGCTAACTATCTGGTTTCCCAAAAGGTACCTCCACACTTCTCCCCAAAGGAAAGCGGTTACTAATAGAGAAAACTTTCAACTTTTCATGGATTGCTAATTGTTTGTTCTATACTTGCCCCGACCAAATATTGAGAAGGTGTATTCGAGAGGATGAAACTTATGAAATCCTACGGGCTTTTCATGATGATCCCTATGGAGGAAATTTTTCTCCCAAAAGGATAGCCATGAAGTTACTTAACACTAGTTACTACTGGCCACCCATCTACAAGGATGCAACCAATTACACTAGGAAGTGTGATCGATGTCAGAGGATGGAGCAGCCTACTAAATTTGATGAAATGCCACTCTTTCCTCAAGTAGTGGTGACTCCATTTGATAAATGGGTAATTGATTTTGTCAGTCCCATCATTCCTACATCAAATGACAATTCGTACATCCTTATATGTATTGATTATGTGACCAAGTGGGTGGAAGTTAGAGCCATGAAGCATGCCAGGGATAACAAGGTCGCACTGTTTCTGTATGAGAAAATATTCATGTGCTATGGTGTACCTAGAGAGTTAGTCACTGATCAAGGAGCTCAATTTACCTCTATGTTGATTACTACTCTGATGAACGAGTATAATATTCACCACTGGAAATCTAGCCCCTATCATCCACAAGCGAATGGTACGGCATAAATCACCAACAGGGAGATAGAAGCTATCCTCACCAAGATAGTATAGTTACAAAATAAATATTGGAGCAGTCACTTCCAAGAATCAGTATGGTCCTACTAAACTACATGGAAAACAATGACAGGGTTTACTCCTTTTGAGTTGGTATATGGAAAAATAGTTGTGACGTTGATTGAGTTTTAACATAAAACTTTACATACGACATTATATCTCATCATTGGTCTTATTAAAGCATAATGCAATAGGATCCTATAGCTTAACCAGCTGGATGAGATAAGGAAATTCTCCCTGCAGCACATTGAATTGGTTTAGACATAGCGGAAAAAGTGGTACGATTCTCATATCCTTACCAAATAGTTTTCTCCTGGTGACTTGGCACTTTTGTATGACTCTAGATTCTAGGAAACCCAAGGTAATCTTACAACACATTGGCTTGGCCCTTACGAGACTATACATGTTTATGCTAATGGAGCAGTTCGTTTATCCACCATTGACCCTATACATTTCAAGTTACTGGTGAATGGTCATAGGCTTCGCCAGTACCATAAACTTGAGACAAAGGTCGAGTTCCTGTGGCACTTTGAGATTTCTCCTACCCCAGCTAAACCTCCTACAGTCGAAGGACCTCCTCTAGCTGAAGACTTTCTTGCAGCCAAAGAACCTCCTCTAGCTGAAGACTTTCCTGTAGCCGAAGAACCTCCTCTAGCTGAAGACTTTCCTGCAGCCAAAGGACAGCTTCCTACTAAGGGCCTTCCTGCGGCCAACCAGAGTGATTATTTGCTCCAGTCATCTCTTTTACATTTTTTTTCCACATGCAGTCATAATAAAAAATTTGTTTCCCACAAAAATTGCTTGTCCATACGTCATCCCATCACTTTTTTCTGCCATTGTCACATTTACATCACCTCATTATTGCGCCAGCTTGAATTTTTTCTCTACCCACATAATTAATGCAGTGTTTCATCCATGATTTTGCCATAATTTTTAGCCATGCAAGTGTGGACACTTTTCACCTTTTTTATATGGGGCAGTCTGATAGGTTTTGTGTGTAATAAATGACTTATCCCACATTTTACATCAGCTCAAATATTCTGTCAATTCAAAATCTATTGTCATGATTGCCATACTTTGTCATTAATATTTTTGCTACAATAATTGTACTATGTCATCATGTCAAAAATGATGATTTAATAATCCCTGCGTGTAACATTTTGAAATCAGCCTTGTCTTTTTAAACTCAAAATCCCAGCTTATATTTACTACACTATTTTAAATATTTCTTGTGTGTCTTGTCTACATTACCCGGAAAACTAGAAAGCTTTATTCAAATTATGGGCACAACAGTGGAATTTTAGAAAAAAAATCCAATAGTAGCAGTGGAATAAGAGGGTTTTCAGATTTTTTTTAGAAATTGTTAAATTTTTCAAGCAACGGGATGGGTGGTCCGCCTATACAACATGAACTAGCAAACCACTTATCATTTTTACAAGACCAGGCCAGTGTTCAGGTTTTTAATAGAGTTGGGTGGCTGACCTACTTTTTAAGGTTGAATGATCATGATGAAGCCACAACACTGGAATTCTTGAGGACTTACAATAATGGTGTTGCGTATATCAAAGGGCTACGAGTAGAAGCTTTTGAAGAAAGAATTGTCAAAGTCTTTGGACTTCCTTCCACTGGAGAAGCATTTTCGCATGGGCATGATGCGTGCACAGCTAGAGAAGAATTTTATTTACCAGTAGATGTTCCAGTAGATTACAACAAATAGGGTGTTAAGAAGTTATCTCTTCTAGGAGATTATCCTCAGTTGACAGTACATATTATCAGGTACATTACCTGTGGGGGCAATTTTTCCTTTCTATATGCAATACACTTCAAATTATTGATTCATTTACAGTATGGTCATTTGGTAAATGTCCCCAATTTTCTTTATGCCCTTTTAAATTTAAGTGCTGAAGAGGTACAAAAGGGGTGGCAGAATGCAATGACCCACCATGGTTTAATCAAGCTCTTGGTGGAAAGGTCACTGCGGGATGTCTCTCCCATGTCCTGGGATGGATTTATTATAGCACCTCATGTTTAGTTGCATGGAGAAGGGCCACGACCCGAAATTCAAGAACAAGGGAATAACCGTAATAAGGATGAGGAATTTGTTGAGCTAGAAGAACCTTTTAGGAATCCTTATCCTTTGGGAATTTATATGGATAATTTGGCATCCGTCCATCCAAACCCTATCTTAAGCAGCGGAGAAACTAAGGTTCCCACAATTTCTTAGACCCTAAAAGCTGAGCAAAAAGATAAAAAGGGTAAGGGTAAGGCCAAGATGGAAAAATATATGAGTCAAGATGTTCCTGTTTCTACTATTCCTCTTATAGCCACACCTGCCAAGAGAAGAAAAACTTCACACAAGTGTCCTGTAGCTTCTGTTGATACTCCATTACAAAGAAGTGTTCGTTTGAACACTACACAAACAGATAAAAGGGATTCCCCTGTTACAATTGACTCTTCTCCTAATGTCTCCTCTAAGGAGCCTTCACAAGAATAGCTACAAGTAGGCAATCCATTTGTAGAATGTCAGAATATGATGAAGGAGGATCATGTAACTACTGATGTGGGTAAAGAAGCAGAGTGTATAATTCCAGAGGCAGCAGAACCCAAGGGAGGTGAAAAAGAATCCTCTTCTCAGCAAGAAGGCAATCATGGGGAAAACACCCTTGTTCCAGTTGATGTGCCATTTTGTGGAAAGAAAAAGGAAGGCCAACAAGCAGCCAAGCCCATCCCACACAGGAAGCCAGAAGAGGTAACTGTTCATGCCCTCTCAGTTGACTATTTTAATGAGATGCAATATCAAAAGTCAATGTGGGAGTTAGAAAAGGCAAAATTGAGAAGGGAACTTGATAGGAAATAACAAGAAATTCAATTCTTGCAGAGTAAAATAAATAAAATTACAGACATAATTCTGGGTTTAATAGAGCACATACCACCACCAAGGGTTTATACCCTATGACTTAAGGAACAATTCCTATTGTTTAAGTTAATGAGAGTCCTTTGGGATCTCAACTCAGGCATAGGAACCCCACAGGAATTTGTGGCCACATACAATATATCACCTGATTATGTCCCAAATTTGTTATGCAAGTTATATCTTCACAATTATGTTGTTCCTTCTAACACTAATTGGAATCCCCTACTTTTTGTTGGTGATATTAATTATGGAGAACAATTACATAGGTAAAAAAAACTTGAACAGTCTGTTTCATTGCCTCTTCATCCTAAAATTTGGTCACCTCAATGGCTTTATTGTGATTGGATGCAAATTGTTTACGGGTTTCATGATTCTGCACCCAGAAAAAGAATTCTAGATAGCCGTGAAGAATTTTTCACGGCATTTGAGAGATTGTTAGTAGCAGATGGGGAGAGAGTAGCTGCGGGATTAAGGAAGAGATGGGGGAGATTAACTATGGCACTCAAAAAGGAAGAACCACATAGTTTGATCAACCTACGAGCTACAAAGCAGCATGTTCATTGGTATATACACCTGGGACGTTAGCCACGACCCAAAAGATGGTTTCCACTTACCTTTCAACCTCCTCTACTTTTATGGACGCTATACAACTGTGTGGATAACAAACTAGATGAGAAAGTTGAACTAATCAGATGTGTGAAGATTGAGAGGACAAATGGATTTTACTAGTGAGTGGGAACCTACATGAGTGGAGGGACACAAGAAGGAGACCTTCAGGTACTTGTAAAGATCTAGAACGTCTGAGTGCCTGAGGACCGACACTAGTCTTTGTAGGGGGCAAAATGATAGGCCATTTTAATGGCATACTTTAGATACCCTAGGAGAACTTTTGATAGGTCTTTTTCCATGTTTTCTCTTATTTACTCCAAGACTTTATGGTTTAGAACTGCTAATATGTGGTAGTCAACCACTAAACCTATGCTATGGACATATGCTTACTTAATATTCTTTATCTGGATGAATATGCTCTATTTATTACTATGGAATCATGATCATGTTTTATGGATGAATTAACTGATTGAGTGATAGATAATGCATATGTACTTTAATGATTATTTGGCATGAATGCTTTTATCCTAATAGTTTAAATGCAGTGCATCAAAGTAGCAACTGTCATCTTGATCAGGTGAGCACGTCCATGTGTTGGACGCTTGACTCAGTCCTGCAGCAGATGCACACAGATGGTTTCCAGTTAATCCAGGTGGAAACAGTTGAGCAAAGACTTGGCAAATACAATAAGTTCCCTTATGAAATATAGGAGAGAGTGGGAAGTTAGATCTATTGTCTAAGTAGTTCTTTCCTCTTTTCTGGACCGATTCCATTTCCTGCTTTCTAGCTTTCCTTTATGTTAGTTGTTTGTAATAAAAGATCTACCTTTTCTTAGGGCATGTTGAGTTTAGAAGTTAGATGTTTCCTTTAAATAAAGCCTCGCTCCTACATGAGAAAGGAGGGAATTATTAGGAGATAGTTCCAGTATAGTTCAATTATGTTGTTTTACTGTTTATGAGAATCTATGTACTCTATTATTCATTTTAATGAGCAAATGAAGTGTTGAGATTAATTTTGTGTAATTGAGTATTTTGGGTACTCACCCAAGGGGGCCCACTTGGTGAGGAATCCATAGTTATATTAATTTTAGTTTATTTCACTTTCCTGCATTTCTATCATTTCAATTCCTATGTTGAATAGCTCCTGCAGCCAAAGCTACAAGACAACTATCACTTCCTGCAGCCAAACAACAGAGTAACTAAGGCATTGTAGTTGTTTTGTGCACTCTTCCATTCTACTAGCAGTGTTCACTTCCATCATTTACTTTCAATTATTTTCTTTCACAACAATAGCTTAAATTCCTTTCAAGTATTCATTTCATGCAGTAATAGTATAGTTTCCCTTCAAAAGCATTTACTTACCGCAGCCATAGAATAGTTTCTTTCTAGCATTTGTTTCCTGTAATGATTATAGAGTGATTGATTGAGAAAGTGCTTGGTGCACATATTTTGTTGGCCCATTTCAAGTAACACATCCCTGGGTTTGACATATTAAATGAGTTTCTTATGAAGAGGATGAAGTGCTTAGTTGGATGTCCAATCCCTGAGTTAAAGGATTATGCCTAGTTTATGAGCCTTTATAACGAGTGATCAGTATGCTCAGTTAAGAGCCAATCCCATTAAAGATTACAATGCACATTGTTAGTTGTGACCCTGTTAGGTGATTTACCATAGAACTGTTAATATCTTCACTTTGTTAGTAGTGGCCTAGTTAGAGGGCTTAAACATTCATCCTAGAATGTTACTTTTCTCAATCATTTACAAAAGGACTTGTTAGGTCCACTCTGTTAAGAGATTTTCCATTACAAATGTTAGTAAGAAATAGTGTACTAATGTGACCTATGATTCTGCAACTATACTTTGCTTGATCAGATCCTTTGTTCACTCTCTAAAACTTACCGGCACCAACAACTCATCAACTCATTAGTCTCTCCTCTAGACTAGTTCTCCAACCCTTTCACTACTCTGCTTGGTAGCTCTTCAACTTATCACTTCACCAACAACTCTGTATAACCATACAAACTCATTAATATATAGGCCTTTGTTTTGCATCTTAATTCTATTGATTAGGTTTTCCCTAAATTGTGCTCATTCGTTCGATCATCTCAAATGAAATGATTCAATCTATCTACAACACGGTTAAGCAGTTAACCATGCCTCGTGACTTGCACTTTTTATTGGAACTCAACTTTCTTTTGCCTCTTAATATACATCACCGATTTTGAATTTGACTTTTCATGACTGTAGATCTTACAACAGACTTCGTCTTCATGCTTAACAACTTCTTGATCTGTGTGCCTTTGCATTAAATTTATTCTGCTCCTTGAATTCAATATTTTTTCATGCTCTTTTTTGTGCTCATTGAATTTGGTGAATATCTTCACTCGGTATCTAACTTCGCTTGGTTGCCAACCTTGCTCAGTAACTGACCTTGTTCGGTTGTCAAATTCGCTCGGTGACTGTCTTTTCTTTGCATGACCAACTAAAACTTCACTGCTTGGTAACTAGGTTGTTCTCTTTATCGACTTGACCTTTCTGCTTTACCAACTATCAAATTTTAAGTAAAAAATAATTATACCAATAGGTCCTTATCATTGTTTGATCTTTATTATCTTTCCAATTAAGTTCCTCTCTGATTGATATGACAACTTAATATAAACCATAAATCAATTGCTTGACATCAATGAAAAACTAACAACTGATCTAACCATTCTACTTGATTGTATTCTTCTGAAACTCGGTCTTCATCACCATTACCATCAGTTGGTTAACACACACACACACACACACACACACACACATATATATATATATATATATGAGATTTATATATATAAAGCTCATATATATATAATCTTATGTATATATATCTACATATATGGTATATTTATAGATTTACGTTGCCGGCCTAAAAGATTAATCAATTTTTTTTCCTTAGTGATGTGTATGTATATATATTTAAATATATACATAAGTAGATGTAGAGAATAACTCTATTTTTAATCTTTTTCATCCTAGATTAGATAGTTGAGATATTCTGCTATTTTTTTTCTTTACGTGTGCACTCATATGTATATAAACATAATTCGTTATATTTATATAACTATATATGTAAACATGCATATATTGAAAGGAGTTAACATAGGGTTTAATATTCATTTATGCACTATGTTTATAAGCTGTAAATTCATATACTTGTATATAGACTCAAAATAAGTGCATGTAAATGTAAGTAAATAAGAGAGGATTTAAATTTGAAAGAAACTAACAGGTTTCTAGTACATAGTCCTTTAAAGAAAATAGCATACTAACATTAGGGAATATTTTACATATTTAAACTTTATCAAAGATCTATTTGTATTGAAAATAAACCTTCTACTTTATTACTTTTTACCAACATGGGTATTCGAAATAGACAGAAAATACCTTATTTTATTTTATTTTTTTGCAACGATGTATTAAATAACTCAAAAAAGAATATTACATTGGATATATTGAGTTCCCAAAATTTACATTCCTCTTTACTTTATCTCTACAAACTTTAGAAAAATTACTACCTAAACAAGTGAATCTAATTCTTTTACAAACATTAGTAAAAATTCCATATACAAGGAATTCTAATCTTATACAAATAAAGGAATATCTCCAAAGACAAGTAAACCGAAACCTTCAACAAATAAAGGGGAGCATTGCATTTCTTTCTTTTTATACACCATCTTTTCTCTTTCTTGAAACAAAGTGCAAACCTACAATAAAAATAGTGTATTGACCATGGAGGCTCACCTCCCAACCTAGGCCTTTAAAAGGCCACCCTTGAGCTAGGAGAACTAAGACCAAATTGGTTGTATTCATGTTCATACTACATACATAGAAAATCAAATTTTACAACAAAATAACATAACTTTAAATTGCCTTTCCAAGACTTCCACAAAGAGTCTAAGTGACTCAAAACAACAGGGTGAAGGTGGACCAAGTATGCAAGAGGAGAATGTTTGTTATACAATATCAAATTCCTTCACAAGGCTTGCATCTAACACCATCTTGTCTCCTACTTAACACAACAAAAATAGCCCTTATTAACCCCCCCCCCCCCCCCCCCTCCCCCAAGGCTACAAGCCAAAACTCCCCTTATGGTCCCCATTTTAACAAAAATATAACAACAACAAGGACCCTCCATTGGACATGTCATTGCCAACTCATACACATCAAAAGTGTCAAGTAACACCATAAATACACGTCACAAAATACACATGGCATGTCCATTTAGAAATTACACAATTAACAAAATGAAATTTGGACAAACATAAAAGAATTCACTTTTACGAATAAAACACATTACATACAAGGTATTGTCTCTTCAATTAGATACAACCTTGGCTTCACTATCACACATAGGTTTGGCCTTATTTCTTCAAATAATTCAATGGTCACCTATTTGTACATCACAATTCGAATATCAGTACTTCAAGAAAATTGCATGGATATATAAATGTAAGAGAGAGAATGTCATTCAAGCATATAACATTTAATTAAAATCTTCCCATAATCAAATCATAGCTCAACACCATAGAAACCAATTATCTTTTTCCCAAGAAATTCATCATGAAAACACATGTATATGTTACTCCAATTGAGCATTTAATTTTTCATTAGTATTCAAGCACTCAACATGGACAATCAGTAACAGAGTCACAAACATGACAGTTCATATATTCACTGAAGTGTAGAGTCAACCGAGAGCACTGATCATGCCCATAGCTAACCAAGTACAATGATACCCGAGCTTATAGACTTTACTGAGTAGTAGACAACACCGAGCTACACATTATAAACTGAACAAGAAGTATAACCGAGATACACAGACTACACTGAGCACTGAGAGACAACAATAAACAAGTGGACTAGAGGCCACATAAAAGTTTTTTATGGAACATTATTCTATGTAAAAACTTTTTTGCCGACCTAGATAACAGTTTACAAGATCAAGGAGAGAATTAATTATGGATATACATCATTAATTGTTTATCTCTCCTATGTTAGATGATCAAGGTAAATTATGTACACCATTGATCTTAGGATAGGGATATAATTATAAAACCCTAATTAGGTCATAAAGTTTGATATATAAGTATAGATGTCAAATTTCATAATTTATGTTGATCAAGAAATGATCAAGTAGCCATCATACTAAAGACATCTGAGATCAGACAAGGGGTTTCAAGGATAGAGACTTCATTGCAGAAATCAATTTTTAGAATAGGAGTAAGGCTACCTAGCATAACAGAGCAGAAGCTATTATGATTCACATTGAGGTGATATATTTTGAATGTACTTAATGGATATGTATAAAAAATATTGAGATTGTATATGTTTAAAATCAAATTTTTGCTACTCTCTAACAATTGTAATAGACCCCTAAATCTCTTAACAGAGCAGACTTAACCATCTTTTTTGTAAATCTCTTAACTGAGTGCACACATAACTTGTGTTGCAAAATCCTCACATGAGGTAGATCTAATTGATCTCATTGTTACTCCTAATAGGGTAAGATCATCAAAAGTGATCATTCTTTGTAAGATTTAACAGGCTACTTTATTTACTGCAGTAGTGAAATTTTGTGGGTCTCATCCCCACCGTAGTTTTTACCTTCTAACAGAGGTTTTCTATGATACCAAAATACTAGTATCATGAGTACTTAATTTCATGTATATGTATTGTTTATTTTACATGCATGTACATTTTAGAAGTGATACTATATGTTTGGTGTATGCAATCTACTTAGTCAGTTAATATAGAACAGTGATTACAAAGAATTGGTTAAAAGTTTTTAAGGGTACTGATTCACCCCTCCCCTCTCATTACACACCCTTTCCATTATCCCAACAATTGGTATTAAATCTATTTCTCTTGTTTTGAAGGTTTAATCGCTGAAGATAAAAGATCTTACAGTGGAAAGGTATACACTTGATAAAACTATTGAAAATCAGAAGTTACAGTTGCAGATCTATGTCAAACAACACAAGGAAGCCAAAGAGAAACTCAGGAAGATGTTGATTAAGAGAAAGGACATGGAACTTTTCTATCGTGAGATTGATTATCATGAAGAAGAGATTCATGACCCATTTGAATCATCTAGATCTAAATCTAGTAGCATATCTGATGCATCTGAAGGAATAATATCAAAGCTATCTAAGAGCCATCAACAACCTACTGAACAAGTGAAAGCACTGTAGATCAGACAAGATACACAAATGGTTAGAATGTTTGAAGTCTTGAATGATGCAAAGAAAGATGAAAAAGGTAGAAACATGGTTATTGATGACAGAAGATAGATGACTAAAAATTTACAAGAAAAAGAATTTGAGATATTGAGATTAACTGAACATTACTTTGAGATCACCAATCAAGTGGTTGCTATGAATCATGAAGCAAACCAAGTGAATACTGAACTTGCAAGAACAATATAAGGTATTGGTGTATTGAAACAAGAAAATGAGAAAATGAGAAATGAATTAAAGATTTTTCAACAACATAATTAATTGATTAAGAGATTTGAAGAAAGCACTAAGAGAATGGATAAATTTATGAACTATCAAAGAAGATTGAACAACAATATCAAATTAGGGTATACCGAGCAAGGATAATCATAAAATCAAGATGAAAAAAAGAATGTATACTCAATTCTAAAGCCTAAGAATCCCTCTTTCCATCACTATTGAAAACCAGGCCACACATCAAATGTTTGTAGAAGCAAAGCAAAAGGTATTCCTAGAAACCCTCCTAAATTTAATGGTATTTTCTATAACTATAATAAGCATGGACATCAAGCACATGAGTTTAGATCCAATTTGAACAAACCACAAAGGAAACCATACATGTATAAATACTACCAAAATTGCAACATGCATGCTTATACATCACAAGCATGTAGGAAGACTACAAAGCAAATTTGGAAGCCTAAAGGACAAGAAAAGGTAAATCGACCGAGAAGACAAGGTAATGCTTATGCATGGGATTATAACACTTGGAGTAGCTATACGACATGTGGTAAATATGGACATATTGTAGTAAATTGTATGAGACAATGGTGAACAAAGTCTAGGAATTGGTCAAACTCTGGTATGGCATGTTCTCACTGTCACAAAGTTGGTCACTTAAGCAGAGATTGTGCAGACTGAATAAACACTTATGGAAATGGTAGTACAATTGATGAAATTGTAAGGATCAGAAATCAAATGTGGAGGAGAGCATCAAATGATAATGCAGGACCAAGAACAATAGTTGGTGACACCTCATCTAATGGATTAGGTGGCTCCACCGTCTCCAACTAAGCCATACAAGCAGGTAAGGAACTATGTTTTGCAAAAGCTATATCTTACAACAGTTCCTATGTTCAATGTACAAATTCCAAATCAACATGAATCAAGATGCACTATGGTATTATATTTTGTATTACTATGATCTATTTAATTTGGTTAATATGTACCAAGTTAGAACTTTCAGTCAGTAAACATGTGAAGAGACAACTGAGTTGCTATGGAAATTGAACATTTGTTACATTCACTAAGTTGAAGTATTGTCAGTGTTAACCGAGCATGATGTTTGTTCACCGAGTGGTTGGTGAAAAGCACCTATTATATCACCCTAAGTCATTTTCTATAAATTTGATTGACGTGAACTCATTTTTTCACACCGTGATCACAAAGCAAAATAATGAAAAGAGAGAAAAGTTGCAGCAGGGCATTTTTGAGCATTCTACAATGATTTAAGCACATTCTAAACACAATAGAGGTTACTCAGTACACATTATGTTATTCCTGAGCTATTCGAACACCATTCGTGCAAGCCCTAAAACCAGAAATTATGGCATCTACATCTCAAACCATGAAAGAAAAAATAGAGAAGGATAAAAATATTGTTTTGGTGAAGAACTCCACTTGCACTCAGCTCAACTACAAGATCCATCCACAGGTCACAGCCCAACCAAATGATAAAGGCATGTTTTCATCTATCTTGCCTAGGGTTTTTTAGTCCAAGACATGTGTGCCTACATTCACTACAAAATAGGTGAAGTCAAAGATTTTGAACTTATTTCCACTTATCAATCACTATAAACGGATAGGAAGTTGAAAGAACATCACAAACATTTGGAGGTTAAAGGGTTAACGAATGCCCTAAATTTCCTCAATGTATTCAAGATTGAGTGGATCCGCATTGTTTTAAGTCATGTACATGATGGAAATATATGGTTGGATGAGCCCAAGAAGATAATCAAGGATGTTATTCACGTCGTGACAGGGTATCCTATATGTGATAAATCAAAATCCCTCAAGCACCCTCTGAGAACCAAAATAGAAAAACTAACAGGAGTTGAATGGGACGGTAGAGGTCTGAAGATCAATTGCATCAGTGATCCTAAATTGAGATTCAGAGCTTATGTCATTGGTTACAAGATATTCCAGTCCAGTAGACTGAACAACATTGCTTGTGGAGCTGTTGACATAGCATATAAAATTATCAAGAAAGGAGTACAATATGACCTAGCCGAGCTATTACAGAGGCAATTTGAAGAAAACATGAAGACCATCAGATCAACAAGATCAAATACATGTAAGTTTGAGTCCCTACTACTATGCACATTTTTCTACTTGAAAAACTTATTTCCATCCATTGGTAAAGTAAAATTGAAGTCAAACCAACTAGTTACTATGCAAATCAATGATTTTATAACAAGTTTAGGAAATAATTTTGAGCCAATTATGAATGAATATTTTGCTAAGTTTAAAGAAAGAATGGAAAAGAGATCCAAAATTCCTCAGCAATTAGTGGAAAAATACAAATATGAAATATGTTTTTTAGTTGACACCAATACAACTCTATTCAAGGCAGCTCAACCGAGGACAACATGGCTACCTCCATTAGATTATGAGTTAGATATTGACATTGCATCTGAATCTATTGAAATTTTTTTGAATGAGCCTATTGATAAATGTGCCATGAGATTTAGCAAATTTTATGAAGCCTAGACCCAAATCACTATTGGTCTACAAGTTCAAAAGATGAGCAGGAAAAAGACAAAAATTGTGAAGACTTTGAAGAGAAAATTTTCAATCACAAATGAAGAATTAGACAAGTCTGTCGATGAAACCGAGTAGATTTTAGTCGATCAAGATGATGAGCCTAAACATGATGTTGATGCCACTGATTCAGATGAAATACAAGATAAGGAACCTAAGGCCAAAAGGGGAAAAAGCATGAAGACTGAGTCTCCATCATAGACTAGATCACAATCAGTGAGTGTGGGTTCACCACCTTTTAATAAAGTTTTAGCAAAAATTACAAGACCCTCACCAAAGCTCACTTACCAAACAAGAAAATAGAAGGGTACTACCAAGAATCCTACACTGAGGTAGAGAAAGAGATATGTAAGGAACAAAGATGACAAGGATGATTTTGATGACAATCCATATCAATTCAAGGTTATACAGAATAAGATACCTCAAAATATTGATGAAATTGTAGAAGCAATCCTTATAACTAGATTAGGACATCCAAAGATACATGCATATTCTGATATGACTACTAAGAACAAGGACAAACTCAAAGAATCAATTATAGGTATGATGATCAACTTTAAAAAAATTCCTATTGAATTTTATACCTAACTTCCTTCTGAGTTGTATGATAAGATAACAGCAAGATGGACCTATGCACTTCAAACTGAGAAACATATGAGAGAAGCAGCTCTCACTCTTATTAAAGATTATTACACAGTTGAGAAGATAAATGATATAATGAAGTAGTATGCCAAACAATTTCCTAATAAGGCACGAGAATTGAATATTCTACAAGGAAATCTAAAGGAAGTAGATATTGAGAGCACACAGATATGGAATAAATTACTGAACCAACCGAAGGAAATCAATAATACCTAGGAAGAGATAGACATTGCATCCAAAGTCGACACCGAGGAAGATCAACCAAGAATAGAGCCCATAGATTTTGATGATGTATATGTTAAAAATGTATTAGATGGAATTCCTCAACTATTGACTAATATGAGTCACCCAGAGATCACTGTAAATGACATCACTAAAGGTGATCCTAATGATAAAGCTAAGGAAGATGAGATAGTCGGAGCAACTGAGACCATGAATGAATGAGACACAACAAAGTTCACCTAAGCTAATGTACCAAGCCAATTACCTATGTTGGTAAAATCAATTGATATTGAAAGTGAAGCATAGGAAAAGACACCCGAGTAGGCCAATGATACAACTGAAGACAAGGGTGATAAGCATGGTACACAGACCAAGCATAGTGGTGGAACTACCCAAGGTGATGCACAAAAAGATACCACTGATTCAGAAACAAAAGGTGAAGGTAATACATATAACATAGATAATACATTAGATACTTCTACTACAGATACAAAGTGAGATACCAAGACACCTCACCAAGTCATCACACCAAGTACCGAGAAAGCAAAGTTTGAACCTGAGCACAAGGCTCAATTAGCATTAACTTTATCTCCTTCATCCAGTATTCAAGGAAAGAAAAATAAGAAGAAGAAGAAAGGAAGAAAAGATGTAGAACCTTAGATGAAATCATAGAAATTCTAGCATGGGATCCAAGAACACTTGATCTAGGAACATTGAAGAAATATGGTGAATTATGCACCAACAAAGTAGCACAAGACAAGTTAAGGAAAGAACACAAAAATTCACAAGTATTAGAAGCCTCCAAGAAGATCCTAAAAAAAATTGTTCCTGACTTAGCTATCAATGAAACAACCCCCATCATTGATCAACTTGCATTGCTTATCAAGGGTATTAACAAACCTGATGTTGATGTCAAGTAGAAATTGGAAGAAAGAGCTAAAAAGAAGATACAAAGTCATAGAAGATCAGCCATGCAGTGGCAGTCAATAAGGTAACTCTATCTAAATTTGTAAATGGTTTAGAAACTGTTATATCTAAATCCATTACAATTCCACAATAGTTATGCACTCTAGATCACTTCACTACCAAGATTAGTGAAAATCTAAAGAAAATAGATCAAGATCTAAAGGATAGTGCAAACAGTCTATCAACCGAGCAACATGCATTGCAGATGCATTACAAAAAATTTCTCCAAACCCAGTGGTTGAGACTAGATTTAAAGAAAGAAGAGGAGAAAATCAGAGAACAATTAACTAAGCTACATGCAATGTTACTACCACATTTGGTAATGATGCAAAAACATGTGACATTGGCAAAGACTTTAGTTGCCACCCCAAATTTGTCAGTAACTGACAATATATATGATATGCATGCTCATATCAACTTAGAACAATTAACCCTTGACATTTAAAAGAGGAATGAGAGAAGCTACTGGAAACTCTTGCACATTACCCATCCTAAAATTTTTGACAAATTGTAATTCATACTCCTTTTGTCATTATTTTCAAAAAAGGGGGAAATATATGTATATAAGTATAGTAAAGGGGGATACTATAATTAGATGAGTTTATATACATATATCGAGCATGTAAAAAGGGGGAGTCATCATGTATATTATGTATAGTAATAATTTTTTGATACTAATGCCAAGGGGGAGATTGTTACTCCAATTGAGCATTGAAGTTGTCATTAGTATTCAAGAACTCAACATGGACAATCAGTAACAGAGTCACAAACAAGACAATTGGTATATTCACCGAAGTGCAGAGTTAACCGAGAACATTGATCATGCCCAGAGTTAACCGAGTATAGTGATATCCGAGTTGACAGACTTTACCGAGCAGTAGACAACACCAAGCTACACAGTATAATTGAGATACACAGACTACACCGAGCACTGAGAGACAACAATAACCGAGTGGAGAAGAGGCCACATAAAATTTTATTTATGGCTTATTATTCTATGTATCAACTTTTTTTATGGCCTAGATAATGGTTTACAAGATCGAGGAGAGCATTAATTACAGATACAACATTAATTGTTTATGTCTCCTATGTTAGATGATCAAGGTAAATTATGTACACCATTGATCTTATAAGGATAGGGATGTAATTGTAAAACCCTAATTAGGTCATAAGTTTCATATATAAATGTATAGATGTCAAATTTCATAATGTATGTTGATCAAAAAATGATCAAGTAGAAGTCATACTACAAACAACATAGATTAGACAAGGGATTTCAAGGACAGACTACATTGTAGAAATCAATTTTCAGAACAAAAGAAAGGCTATCGAGTAGAACAGAGCAGAAGGTATTATCATTCACAATGAGGTGATATATTTTGAATGTAATTAATGGATTTGTATCAGCAATATTGAGATTGTATATGTTTCAAATCAATTTTTTTTTACTCTAACAATTATAATAAACCCCTAAATCTCTTAACAGAGTATACTTAACCGTCTTTTGTAAATATCTTAACCGAGTGCACGCATAGCTTGTGTTGCAAAATCCTCACATGAGGTAGATCTAATCAATCTCATTGTTACTCTTAATAGGGTAAGATCATCAGAAGAAATAATTCTTTGTAAGATTTAACATGCTACTTTATTTACTATAGTAGTGAAGTTTTGTGGGTCTCATCCCCACTGCATTTTTTACCTTCTAACAAGGGTTTTATGTGATACCAAATACTAGTGTCATGAGTACTTAATTTCATGTGTGTGTATTGTTTATTTTACATGCATTTACATTTCAGCAATGATAATATATGTTTGTCTTATGCAATATATTCATTTGGTTAATATAGACAGTGGTTACAAATAATTGCTTAAAAAATTTTAAGGGTACTGATTCATCCATCCCCTCTCACTACACACACTTTCCATTATCTCAATAGTATATATGAACGTATAAGAAAGAAATCTATTTAGTCACATAATATCCAGTTAACATATAATCTACTCCAAATCATAACTCCACATGAATAGAATCAATTAATCATGAAATTCAATACTCAATTATATCATCATAATAATCATTTAAGTCAACTAACCATAATGCATGCATAAATATATTATAACATCATCAACATAAATAATAAAATCATAAAATATGATACATCATATCCAATGCCATCAAATCCGTATCAAATAAATTATAAATCCATAATGCATCAAAATAGTTTATCAAATAGTAAGTCCATCATGAAAATAAGTGAAGTGTTATGATGGACTCGGGGTAGGGCCTCACACATCCTTATTGGGAATGCTAGCCCTAGAATCATATCTATATGGCGACTAATACTCATCATAGGAGGAAAATCAACTACTACAACATCCTTATGATCCTCTAAGATTTCTTATATCTCTTTAGGCAATTCATCTAGTTTTCCAGTGGTGAGCACAATTTTAGATTTAAAAAGAAAAGTGAATCCTACTTCTTCATTCTTCATATCATGAAAAAAATCTTCGCCAATTATTACTATTACCTTACTGCTACGTCTATTGTTGCTGATGTCCCCTTCTTGGCCTAGTATAGGCATCAAGGTATGCTTAAAATTTTCCTTCTCAAAGGTGTAAGTATTTTCTCTTCCATCATGCACCACCTTAATATCAATTTTTTTTCTGATCTACCAACATGACATACATCCATAGGCATTACATCACACGACACATGTTAAAATCTAAAGTTGATCTTATCCAATAGTTCTAACATATTTGTGTATTTTTTGATGTGTACTAGATAGTCTTGGGTATTTGTTGATGTGTAATAATAGTCTAGGGTATCAGTTGGTGTGATTGGTGCATTCACTGATAGCTTGTGGTTTTTGTAATCTGCATTGTGGTAGATTGCATGTTTTTGGTTTGATCCTATCTAGATTTGTTTCTATCCCAACCATGGTATTGTAATTGTTGCTTGTATTCATTAGAATTGGGTACCTTGGAGAAGGTATTAAGTATTTTTCTGAAGCGTGGCATGTTGTACCAGTCATGGTGGTCCTCAGGATTTCATTCCTTCCCACCGTGAGAATGTTTTAGTGTGACCTATTTCAAATTCTTGTGGCTGACCTGGTGGATCTCATGGTGTTGTATAAGTAAGGCATGGACATAAGTAGTGTAAATATATACAAGTGTATGCATGTGTATCTTGTGTGGATTATATGTGAAGTGACACAAACCTATGAAAATGAGATTTATGTTCATGTAGAGAAGTCTAGATCTTAGAGGTGGATTCTAACTCTTTACATATCTTCTGGCAGTGAGCCCTTATGTATCGACAGTGAGCTCTTCTATATCGGCAATGAGCCCTTGTGTATCGGTAGTGAGCCTCTTTGTATCAATAGTGAGCTGACCAATAGTGAGTCTTCTTACAGTAAGAATTTATGATCATGAGCCTTTTTATCATTCACCATTCTGGATGTCACCGTAATAGGTGTTTTTATATTTCATGAGAATTATCTTCTCCATGGTTTTTCCCATCTTATATTTTCCACGTAAAATCTGGTGTTCTCTATTTTTGTGTTCGTGTGTACTTCATGCTTACATTTACTCTAGATGTTTAATATTTTAAAATGACAAATATTAAGTTGTTATTGGAACTTTTAAGTGCTAATTGACAGAGAGAAAGTTGTAATAGTTGTGTGGGAATAATTGATTGACTCCCCCTCTCATTTATTTGGTCTATTCAACAATTAGTATCAAAGCTTGCTTCCTTGATGAAGAGCTTAACTTCTTGAGGTAGATCTCATGACACACAAATTGACTATTCCTATGTTTGATGGATGAGACTACAATTCATGGAAAGATTAGAGGAATGGATACTTGGTATTAGTTGGTTACAAGACATAGAAGCATGTAGAGTCAAAGTATGTTCCTTAGAATGGATTGACTACTCCAGATGAAATTGAGGAATATGTGGAAAATGAAAAGGAGAGGTATGATATTACTAGCTCTTTATCAAAAGCCGAATTAGCTAAAGTAATTTCATTAAGGATAACTTATGAAGTTTTAGAAAATTTGAAGGAAATAAATGAAGGAAACAATAGAATTAAGTTATTTAAGAAATTGACAGCTAAGAGACATTATGAGAATATGAGAATGGAAGATGGTGGGGATATTAAATGCTATTTTTAAAGAGTAGAGAATTCAGTTAATGAAGTCAAAAACCAAGGAGGTGCTATTACTGATGAGGACTTCATGGAAAATATTTTGATGACATTATCATATAGTTACAGTGAAAAAATCTTGAAAATTGAAGAGGATTATGATCCAAATAAGTTTACCAAAGAATAATTATTTGGCACCCTAACCACATTTGAGCTAAGGAAGTTTGGAATAGACAAGATAAGATCAGAGGCAAAATTCAAAGTGAAAAAATAAAAAGATGTTCCTGATGGTGATGATGAAGAAGATTTTATGGCTTACTTTGTAAGAATATTCAAGAAATATACCAAGAAGTACAAAGGCATGTTACTGCTAAAATTATGTAGGTGTGGTAAGATTGGTCATTTGGCTACTAGATGTCCTGACAAAGGTCCTAGATAACAGTTTAAAATATTCAATAAAAAGGGTTACTATGTGAATGAAGATGCTAGTATCTTAGATGATGAATTAGAGACTGAGGATTGCTTGTTTTATGTTGAAGAATATGATAAACCTGAAATTAATATCACTAACATCTATGCTAAAGTTGATGATAATGTTGAAAAAAAATTATATGCTAGAAGGAAAAAATGAATGACTAATTGATATTGGTTGCTCTCATCATATGAATGAAGACAAAAGTAAATTTGTATCACTTAGAAAATATGATGGTGGTGTTGTTATATTTGGTGATGATAAGGAAACATACATAGTTGTCAAAGGATCTATTACATTTGATGGTACAAATAACACTGACAATGTCTACTATGTGAAAGGTTTATATCATAATCTATTGAGTGTTGGACAGATGTGTAAGAATGGATATGATGTTATTTTCAAGGATGAAGGATTTAAAATTAGAAAGAGATGTGGAGACATAATTACAATGGGAAAGATAATAGGAAGGAATATGTACTAACTTGAAGGAACATATGAAGGATGTTTCTTGTTCTCTCAGACCAATGAAAGTTGCTATGACA
The DNA here is from genome assembly GCA_018584345.1 of Thuja plicata. Classification (NCBI taxonomy): domain Eukaryota; kingdom Viridiplantae; phylum Streptophyta; class Pinopsida; order Cupressales; family Cupressaceae; genus Thuja; species Thuja plicata. The sequence continues at coordinate 1,777,523 of MU225462.1, forward strand.
TCAGAGAACATGTCACATTAATTTTGATAATCTGGTGAGAATAAGTTCTTCTTATGTTGTGAGAGATTTACTCATACTGTGTAAACTAGAAAACATCATTTGCAAGGGTTGTAAAGAAGGGAAGCAGAAAAGAGAATCATTCAAAGCAAAAGATCATTCATCGATCGGTGTGCTAGAAATTGTGCACATTGATCTTTGTCATCCAACCATTAAAATGAGTTTCCTAGGTGAAATTTTTGACCTTATGGAAATACTTGTTTTCAATTATGCCAAAACACTTAGTCATTATAGTATTGACTGAGCCAGCAGCTTGAAGTGTAATTTGACGAGTGGCAATGTTGACCGAGAAGATAGTGGTAATTATTCTTACCCGAGTGATCAATGTAACTTGAGTACACAATGTAGCCCGAGTGCCAGAGTTTAATATGTTTCCTAAGTGACAACATATTTCCCAATTGCTAGTATATTACCCAAGTGGATTATTGGACCTAAGTAACAGTATTAGGCCGACTTAGTTTATATTGTTTGATACTATTGTATATCATTGAAGCCGAATTATAGAATTATGTGATTTGGATAAGATATATATGTAAGGTATTTTGTTTATCCAAATATGTGTGAAATAAGTATATATGTGAATATGAAGTGGCAGACTGATTAAGAAGGATACAACAGTAAAAGGAACAACAGAGACTCATCTATCACATTCAGGTGATAAGTATTATATCATTGGGTCTCATTTAGCAAATCAGAGTTACATAGAAGATAATCTATCAGTTCATCCTAACAGGTGCATTGGCAAAATCCTTTAACAAGGTGGACTTAACAGTCCTTTAAAAATCTCCTAACAAAGTTACATACTTAATCATATTGTATAAAAGCATTTCACAAGGTGGACCTAATAGTCCTTATTGATCCTAATAGGGAAGGCCATCAGAAGTGGTCAATTGTAAGCTTTAACAGGAAAAATTTATACTATAGTACTAAATCTTGTGGGTACCATCCCAACCACAGTTTTAATTTCTATTTGGAAGGTTTCTGGGTAACCAAATATTGTGCCAAGTATTGTGGATGTTTTATTACTTTTTTGTTCTATGCATGCAAGTAGATTAGATAATCTAATAAAGGATTAAAGAGATTAAGTTTTATTGGTTCCTATTTCACCCCCCCTCTCAGTCACCTAGCCTCAATATATTTCCAACAATTGGTATCAGAGCTAAAGGTTCTCTTATCAGAAGTTTAACAACTTGAGAAAAGATTAGAGGAAATGGAAATATACAGACTGGAGAAAGACATTGAAAATGAAAAGCTAGATCTACAAGTGGTGATAGATCAGATCACAAAAATCAAGGAGAAGCTCTCTCTTTCCCTAAAAAGAAGAAAAGATTTAGCAATGCAGATGAATGATAAAAGTTAAATAGAAGAAAGAATTGAAGACTTGTGCAAAGAAAGAAGTTCTCAAGAAGCTGATGCAACAATTAAAGACCTACTTGCAAAGAATCTCAATTTACATGAAGAAGTCAGAAAGTTGAAAAGAGAACAAGAAATTCATTCAGTCAGAATATGTGAAGTCATGGAACAAAAGAATCAAGTAGAAAATGACAAATAAATGGCACAAGAAGATAAAAGATTGCTAAGTACAAGATTAGAGGAAAAAGAAAATGAAATCCATTATTTGTCACTTCAGCAAGCAAATATGATAAATCAACTCAATAATGCAAATCAAGAAGTTGTCAATCTGAGGATAGAAAATGAAAGACTACAGAATGATCTCAATACTGAAAAACAAACCAATGAGAGTATGATGGATTCACAAGTAAGCATGGATCAGTTGACAGAGAAAACTCAACTCAGATATCATGGACATACTAGATTAGGTTATACTTAACAAGGTGACTCCTCACAGCAACGAACTCAAAAGAACATGAAACCTACTTGTAAAGGAAAAACAACAAATAAGTTTTGGAGTAATGGAAAGTCAAAGTCTAATGGTAAACTCTATAGATGCAAAAAACATAGACATAGGGCAAGTGAATGCACTAAGAAACCTAAGTTTGAAGGAAAATATTTCAATTGTAACAAACAAGGTCACAAATCTTTCGAGTGCAGAACTAAGAAATGGAACCCTACTGAACAAATAGCTAAAGCAATTTTTGGTTGGGATTACAACACATGGATAAGATGTTGTCATTGTAGTGAATATGGGCATATTGGTGCAAATTGTGCAAAGACTCACCTCAGAAAAAGGAATCCTACTAAGAGATGTTATGTGTGTAAACAACTCGGTCATCTAAGCAAGAATTACATGAACTAAGAAAAAGTAGATATTGGTTTTGAGAAAGGCAAAGAAAAAGTTTCTAAAATCATAACTCAGATGAGTCAGTTGTGGGTAAGGGATTCTCCTGAAATTTCATATCAAAATAATGAAGGATCAAATGGCACCCAAAGCAGTGAGTTGGGTGGATCTACCATCTCTAAATAAATATGTAAGGAAACAACTAGAACTGTGCATACAAGCCTTCATAAATTAGTTCCAGACATGCTAGCAATTTCAAATCAACATATTGATGCACTAGGACACATTATGGTTTTAACTGAGTCAGGATCTCAGTTACATCTGAGTTACACAGGCTTAACCAAGTTAAGTCAGGTTGTATGGTTTTAAAGATGTAAAGGTTAGTTTTCACCAAGCTTCATTTTGAGCTATGCCAGCTACCATGTATGCAAAATTTAATGAAAAATCAATGGTAAAATCTCTTATAAAAGATGAATTGGAAGATTTATTGTTTACAAAGTTTTCAGTTTATAGAACGATTTAGAGCCTTAAGTGATTCAGAGTGAAATTGTGTTTGAAAGCTTTAAGTTGCAAAGTTTTATCAAACCTCTAAGCATTATGGTGCCTACATCCAGCATTAAGGTTAAGAAAGGATCTAAGATTTTGGTGAGGAATGTTGTCTGTGAACCTCCAAAGTTTAAGCTTCATCCAGTGATTGCAGAGGAGATAGATCTAATGGGAGATCATTCCCTAATTCCTCTGAAGGTGTTTTTGATCAATGATATCCATGCCTTCTATCATTACACCATTCAATAGCTAGGTACATTGATAATGAATAAAGCATATGAGAAACTATGTGAAGCTGGGAATCTGAAGCCAGAACATAAACACCTTGAAGTCAAGGGTTTGACTCATATCATGTATATGCCATAGACCTTTCAGATTAAGTGGATTATATTTGTTCTAAACCAAGTTCATGACATGCATCTATGGCTGGAGAAACCAATGAAGATCACCAAGACAATGGTACACTGTGTTACAGGGTATCCTATCCTTGACAAACTAAAAGCTACCAAAACCCTACCCTAGGATGACCTAGCCAAGAAGACTCTTGTTGAGTGGGATGGAAGAGGCATGAGATTAAATGGAGTTATATACATGGAATTGAAGTTTCAGATTCATGTAATTATGCACAAAATCCATAGTTATATCCGACCAAACAACGTACCATGTGAGGTTGTGGAATTTTCATACAAAGTGGTCAAGAACAACCTTTCATTAGACCTTGCTGAGTTGCAGCTCATCCAATTGAGCAAGAACATGGAAATCATCTGGGCATCAAAGACCAATCCATGTAAGTTTGGTTCACTTCTAGTCTACATATTCTTTTATATTCAGAAAATTTTCCCTTCCAAAGGCACAATTGCTTAGAAGAAGGATAGACCCATAGTTTATCAGATAAATGATTTCATAACAGAATTAGGAGACAATTTTCAGAGCATCATGGATGCATACTTGAGGATTTCAGACAAAAGATGTAGAATAGATATAGGATCCCTAAAAAATTGGTAGAAGACTACAAAGATGATATTTGTTTCCTAGTTGATTGTGATAAAGTATACATTTAGGTAGTCAAGACTAGGGTTGCATGGGTGAAACCTCTTGCATATGAGGTTAACATAGACAAGAAAAAAGATATCATTGAAGCTCCTTTGAATGAGCATGTTGATCCCAAAGAACCATACTTTGGTACTTATAAAGAAGCAAGGGGAAGAATATATTTGGAAATTGAGATTCCTAAGATCTTGAAAAGAGGAAAGAAGAGGTTAGAGAAGTTTGAAAATAAGTATGGCAAGACTTCAGACTCTCCTCCTTCTATCACTGAAAGCAAAGTAGATGAAATTAAGATAGAAGAAGATGAACCTGAAAAGGAAGAGGAAGAGATAGAAGTAGAACCTCCTAAGAAGAAAAAGGTAGCCCCCAAGCAGAAAACAAAGATCTCTACCCCTGTCATCACTACAAGAAGATCTACAAGGAAACCTATATTTCCTAAGGAAGATGAAGAAGAAGATACAGTCATATTCAAGAAACCCCCACCTACCTTTGAACATAAAATTGAAGAACTAAAAGGAGGTAGTGGTACGAGTTCTCTAAAATCATTGAAATATGCTTCCACAACTAAGGATGAACATAAGAAGATTGAGGAAGCAGTTGTAGAGAAAATGACAAGATGGAAGTAAAATCCATCTAAATTGAAAAGTCATATGACTCAAGATCTATTCAAAGTAATATCTATTCCCTGGAGCAATGAAATTTGAACATAAAAGGATATTAAGGAACAAACCTTGAAGCAAGTCATGCCTACTATGACTAATAAAGAGGTTAAAGCGGCCATGACCAAATATGAGAACAATCACACTCCAAGGTTTAGGACCTTTCAGATATTGAACAAGAGAATAGGGGATGTTGTGTAGGTCGTAACAAAGCTATGGAAGATAGCCTTTTAAATCAAGGAAGAAGATGAGGCAGAGGTACCGAGTACAGACCCCAAGGTAAAGACTAATGATGAAGAATTACCCAAGGTGGAAACTATTGAAGAATCCAATGCAGAATAGATAGCAGTAGAAGTGATGGCATCCCTGCCCCAATCACCTATACAGAACATCCTATCTCCGAGCAAGGATAAAATGACAAAATCTACATCTAGACTAGTAAGAACTGAGCATTAGGCTCCACATACTACTTGGATAAGCCTAACCGAGTGACAAAAGGTCACTATGAATGCTTCTACAGTGAGCATTGATGCTACAATTGGTGTAGCAAAAGTTAATGATCCACTGGATACTGAAGTCAAGGATGATAGTGGAAAAGGTAAATAAATTATTCCTTCACCTAATCCCAAGATCAAAGGAAAAGGGAAGGAAACATATATTGATGATATTTATCTTGAGGAAGATATTGTGATTCCAAATTGGGATCAATCCAACTTGACAGTAGAGAAGATAGATATACTAGGGGAGCTATGGAAGAAAAGAGCTACACAACAAAATCTCTGAGCAGAAAAGAAGAGAAACAGAGTGCTAGAGGACATAAAAGGTATATTCCTAGATGCACTAGAAATATAAGTTGATGAGAATGAATCTATTATGGATCAACTTGTTAATATATTCCACAAGTTTAATAAATATTTAAGTGGGCAAGAGAAACTACTGCAGAAGGAAGAAAGAAAGTTTGAAAATCAAGTTCTAGAGAATGTTGTAGGTAAAATTGCAATAGATCAAGTGAAGCTAAACACTCTCATTAGCTCTCTAGAAACCACAGTAAATAATGTAGTGGCATTATTTGTAAAGTTGAGTGATACTCCCAACTTTACCATGGAAATAAATACCAGGCTGACAATGATAGACACAGATTTGAAGGAAAGTGAAAACCAGTTGGCACTTAACCCTAGTTCAAGTTCAACACATTTTTTGAAGATCAAGTATGTGACAGACATGTAGGCAAAATTACTAAGGGGAGAAGAAAGAAAAAGGGAATCTCTTACAGCTATTCAGAGCCAACTCCTTCCACACATGGATGTAATGCAGAAACATATTTCTCATGCCAAGACACTCATACATGACAACAAATTTTCAGTTGTAGAGCTTATTATGGAGCTGCCAGCAGAGATATAGATTGAGTTGCACATCCTGAAGGTGTTGCAAGACAATTGGGACAATACTTTGTCTCAAATTTTTAAGGTACATAGTGATTTCCTATCCTATTTTGGTATTACCTTGTAGATATATTTTTGGCATCTGTGTAAAAAACAAGGGGGAAAATTATTGTATATATGTATGCACCCTAAAATGGTCGCCTGGACTTTGGGCCCCATTTTATCATTTTATCAATTTATCAAATTTCTGAATCAATGCTTTGCAATATTTTCAATTCAAATCAATTTCCTTGATCAAATTGTAATTAATTCAATTATTTCAATATTTCCTAAGGTTTGATCATTTTTATCT
>MU225462.1:1783880-1795628 GCA_018584345.1 Thuja plicata
TAAAATTTATCTTATTTAATTAAAGTAAATTTCTCCCTTTTAATTAAATAAAATTCCTCTTATTTAATTAAATTCAATTTCTCCCATTTAATTAAATAAAATTCTTCTAATTTATTTAATTATAAAGAAAATCCCTCTTTTAATTAAATAAATAAAAATCCCCACTTAAAGCACTTTATTTGTTGAAAAAGGAAATAAATTAAATAAAATCCTTTTTTCTTCACATCCTCCTAAGTGGTGGGATTTTTGCCTCTTAATCATAGCCTTTGATTTTTGCCCCTTAATCTCAACCGTTCACTTTCCTTTAAAAGGAGACCTCTCCTCATTTAGAGGGATACAATTTTTAGTATTGTTATGTTGCAGGTTTGGAGAGAAATTTTGGAGGAGGATTTAAGCACTTGAGCTTGGATATTGCAACTTCTCTCTTCTTGTCTTCTTCTTCTTCTTGCATCCATGGCATCCATTTAGATTAAATTCATGTAGATTAGGTTCATGTTTATTTTCATAGATTAGATTTGCATATTTCCTTTCATAGATTAATCATGCATTGTTATCATTTAGATTAATTCTTTTCATGCATTGCAATCATATAGAGTAGAACTCATTTTTATGCATTGAATCTCTCATTCCATGGTGTACTTGCATGGTCACAACTAGGTCAATCTGAGGGCCTCCATTACACACCTTTGCACTCCATGACTAGAGAGCTATGATTCGATATTTGAGGCCTCATTCTTGAGAAACCTTAGATGGAATGATTTATATAAGTGTGACACATTTTCATCACACATTTTTGGTGCCCACCATGGGGTAGAAGATTTGTTTTCTATCTCTTTAGCTATTTTTCGTCAATTTATTTTCAGATCTAAAATTTTCATCTTTTTCGTACTTGCTATTTTTTTTTGCAAAGTTTTCTCGTGCAAGATTTTGTAGGTTACGGTGCGAGATTGTGCAGGTTTCTGAGTTTATTCATGTGACACAGGGTACTTCTTTGTGCGACATGGCATGAATCTTCAAGCGAGATCTGGCACCAGCCTGGATCTGACTGGTTTGCTATCATTTCAATTTTTTTCTGATTCTATGCATTTTATCGCATGAGCCTGTGTGTTTCCTCGTGCGACAAAGCATTTTCTCGCACAGGCCTGTGTGTTTTCTCACGCAAAATTCCATACCAGAGATCTATTTTTTACATTGATATATTTTTAGATCTCGATTTCTCTTGCTAACCACTAATGCTTACTGTTTCTAGTGGTTTGTGATTTGTTGTTGTTGTTGTTGTTGTTGATTTGGACTTGCTTGAATAAACAACAAATGATTTGCGTTGCATTGGATTTGAGGTATTTTGTTGATCTCTATAACATTTAGATTTTGGAAATTAAAATGAACATCTCATGTGTTTAGCTTGAGTGTTCCTTGCTTTCATAGATCACATTTCCAATTGGTGCTCTAAAAATGGACCTAGATTTTCTTTCTTGCATATATGTTTCACACAGTAATTAGGCCCTATGAACACTATTTGTGGTGATATTGAGAGAGTGGGCTTCATTTTCTTGTTTTACATGTGAAGCTCTTCTTGACGATAGATCCCCTTGTAGGTAGGGAAGGATTTTATTTTCATCTCATTGGACAACTTGGTTTGGACTTCAAATTTTGGCAATACTTTCTCTCTTTGGGGGATTGGTGTCATTTGCTGTTGTGTGAGCCTTGGATGAGGTGATTTCAAATTATTGGGTCAATGAATCATGTTTTCTATGTTTTAAAGAGGTGAAGAGGCTAGAGGATTATGCTCTTTTCCCATTTGGGAGAATCAGAAACTTGGAACCCTTGAATCCAAACTAGGTCCCCATGTGGTCCATTTTGTGAGTCTTCCTTGTTAAAGAGGGTTAACCATAGTGGACATTCCCTTTATTGGGTCAACCATGTGGATGGAACCTCAAGCTGTAATATCCATATTCGCCATGGTCGTGACAATTTCTATATAAATGTCCTTGTGGAAGAAATCTCCACGGGTGTAGTTTCTTGTGGGTTGTCAGATCTCCTCAGTAGCTCCTGATTGATTAAATTCTCAGACTGTGTCAAAACCTTGGTGTGTCGGGATTGGATTTCACCCACTTGAAATTGCAAAAGTTACAGAGTCAAGCCATTACTAAGAACCATAGTGCAACCAACTTTTTCTTTCATAGGACTATGTGCGTGATTGGAAAACATTTGAGAACATACACAAGTAGCATTCTTATGGAGTAGAATTACTATGACACTATCTATGTTCATGTGCAAGGTTGCTTTGTCCCTTGCTCATTGTTGGAAGACATTGATTGCTTGAACTCCTTGATTTTTGTTTTGTGTGCTTGGATCATGATAAAATCTATTAATGCATCTAGTTGGATGATTAAAATGATCAAAATCTGAGTTCTGTTGCCTTCTCTCATGCGAGAAGACTATTTTCTCGCACTGTTCTCTATGTTTCTTCGCGCGGCCATCTAAAAATCCTTGCACGAAACTTGATGCTAGTTACTGTTTCCTATTTTTACCAGTCTATTGTTTTATCGCACCATTCGATGCATTCTATCACGTGATCCTGCATTTCCTCACGTCAGACAATATTTCCTCACGTGAAACAGCCCATCAGTGAACTCTTGCTATCATTTCTGAGCCTGTTTTAACTTGTTGTCCTGTTATTTTCAGTTTTCTGGGTTGATCCAGATCTGATTGGATTACTTACCCTATTATTAGAATCTTGTTTAGCTTTGGATTCTTACATTTGACCTCTTAGATTAGTAATCTTTGATTCCACAAGTGACCTTGCTTGGCGCTTGGTGAGCTAGAAACCATCCTTGTTGAAAAGATAAATATTTAGTTTCTTTGATAACACACTTGGAGAGTCTTGGTAGTCTCTTGTCCATCCACTTTCATAAATATTTCAATCTTAATTATACAATTTTGGTAAGACCATCCTCCTGGTCCATATGTGCTAGGGTATTCGCCCAAATTTAAAGGGCACCTCTGTGGCAGTGTTGGCTTATCCCTATTTGTAATTTTGTATCTTATCACCTCTTTTTGGACAAGTTAATGCCTTTTCTATCCTAGTTTGGTACCAACATCTCTTAGGGTAATCCTATCAGCTAGCACTTTTTATTTCATGCCAGTTACAACAAAATATCAAGTAAATCAAGCAAAATGACCTCAAGTGGTTTTTAACCAATTACCCTTAGTAAAATCTCACCAAAGACATAAGGAAAAATCACCCATATTTGATCAATCACCTAGGAATACTTTAGAAATTTGGTTTGATTCCAAGAGTCACCTTAGTAAGTTGGGTATCCCCTTTGCATCTTCTCACTCTTCTATGGATATGAGTTACACAATGACTCAGAGAGAGAGGGAATCTATGGATAAACGTTATGACAATTTGTTTGCAAGGAGTGGACATGCTATTTCCTTCATTGGTTCCTCTCATAACAGTAGACCAACCTCACCCCTTATTTCAAAAAGCTATTTGGATGCACATCAAATGGATGAGAGAGAAAGGTAAGAGACATGTTTATGCTGATGAGTTATCACAATATGAGAAACAAGGAGATGAGCTTCATGATGCTCACATTAATGCAACTTATACCAACAACTTGTTTCAACATTCAAGACCAAGCTCATCTCTTAAAACATCTACCAACTACATGAGTGATAGACTCAAGAGGATTGAGCATGAAAAGAAGGTATTCCAAGATGAACAAATTCATAAGCAAGAACAAATTAAGCGTCTAGAGTTGGAGAAACAAGCTTTGATTGAGATGGAAAGGAAAGCCCTTCGAGAGGAGCAAGCTAGGCTCTTAGCTCGACAACTTCATGGCCCATTCAATCATATGCATATTAGTGGTGGAAATGATTCCCCTCCATCTACTCCTCCTAGGACTCCATGAAGTAGGAGACATTCAAGATCACCATCACAATCTCCTAGTCCTAGAGGAAGAAGGGTTTCTAGACATGATCGTCATAGGAGACAAACTCCTCCTAGGAGCTCAAAGCCATCTTTACAATGTGCTCATTATGGTTCACAATATGGAGGTAGTAACATGAGTTTTGATCAAACCTCCCAAGATTTCATGCACATGCAACAAGAACCACTTTTCCAATAGTATGTGGAGAAGTATGTGAAGCAAAACCAGGATAAGATCCTAAAGAGTCTAATTGATAATGGGGCTAAGGTCCCTTACAACTTTGATGTGGATAGAAATATTAAGAGACAAGATCTATCTCAAGAGGAGAAGATGGATGAAATACAAAGACAAATAGCCAAGATATCCACACCTAAGAATTCTTTCTCATTGGACTCAATTTGTCCTAATCCTTTTGATAGGAGTGTTGACATGAAAGAATTTCCTAGAAAGGTTGAAATTCCTCGATATAAGAAATATGATGGGAGTGGAGATCCACATGATCATGTGAGACAGTTTTATACCACTAGTTTTGAGTTCCATCAAGATGGTTCTTATCTCATGAGGTTATTCCCATGAAGTCTTAGGGGGCAAGAAATGGAATGGTTTACTAAGTAACTCCTCCTGTTAAGACTTTCAAAGAGCTTGTTCAAAGATTTGTTCAACACTTTGCATACAATATTTCAAGATCTATCACTTTGTTGGACTTATGTAGCTTAAAGTAGAATCAAGGAGAGTCTTTTTTTATATTCTTGCAAAGGTGGAGATGAAAATGCTCTTGCTATTCTAGAACTATTCCCGATAATGAAAAGATTGACATTCTTGTTAGCAATTTGGTTCCCGAAATGTGGTATGAGGTTAAGAAAATGGTTTTTGATTCATTTGACACCATGGTTGAGACTGCATGCCAAATTGAGGATGTTTTGAAAGAGCAAGAAATTTTGACTAAACATGGAAATAACAACAATGGTCAAAACAAAAACTCTAATAAGGATAAATGGAAGAACCAATATTGGAATAAGAACAAACAAGTGGTTAATGATGGAGTTGTAGATTCCTCCCAATATAAAGATCAACATGTGCTCCACTTATCTAGCATTGTTCAAGCTATGAAGCCCAATACATCCACTCAACAAGAAAGTAAGCCAAGTTACCAAGGTAAGCCTAAGAGTGAAAGACGTCAATTTACAAAACTTGGTGAGACATATGGGAAAATTTTGCAAAAACTTATTGATAGCGATCTGGAACAACCCCTAGATGCAACACATTTCCATATACCTAAAGAAAAACCATGGTGGTGGAAGGAGGATGAATTTTTCATATTTCATAATGGTATTGGACATAATGTTGAAAATTGCGGGAGACTCGGGCATCTCATTTAAGATCTCATTGAGAATGGAAAACTTACATTAGATGGATTAAAAACCAACACCGATCACAAGGAATTCAAGGAACCTTTGCCCAAATATGAAAAGGGGGAAACCTCTAAAGTTAAGAATGGCAAAGCTGAGATCAACTATACTTATACAGATGCAGAGAATACTATAATTATGATTGAATTTGTGGAGGAAAATGTTAACATGATGAGTGGAAGAGATGCTTATGGTTATGATCTAGATGAAGACTCTCCTCCAATTTTTGACAAAGAACCTGTTGTGATGCTAAGGGGTCCCAACTCTAGAAGGTCGTCTCAAGCCCTTAATGTTGTTACCCAAAGTCAAGGTCCCATTGTCATTAGAGGACCAAATTAAAGTCAATCTAGTAAACCTAAGAAAGTGGCATCTAAGCCTATTACCTTGAAGCCAACTATCAATCCTAAATCAAACTACAATCTTGTTGATCAGTTACAGAGAACACACACTGAGATTTTGACCTTTGAGCTCTTAGAGTTGTCTCCAAGACATAAAAAAATCCTTGAGGATGCTTTGTGTACGGAAAATGTCCCCAACAATTTAGATATTGATCAATTATAGAATATGGTTAATCACATTGCTACCCCTCATTACCTTACATTTTCAGAAGATGATGATAAAGCTTTGAGCCATCCGCACAATCTTGCCTTTCATATTAAGGTCATGATCCATAGAACCCATGTTAGGTGCATGCTAATAGATGGGGGTGCTAGGCTTAATATTTGTTCTTTTAGTCTTTTGAAATAATTGGGTTATTCTAAAGAAGTTATTGATACCCGAAAAAGAATTACTATCAAAGCCTATGATGAGGTAGAAAGAAGTTCCAAGGGGTTGGCTGTCCTTCCTTTTAGGATTGGCCCTATTCAAAAGGATATTTTATTTCAAATAGTTGATGCTAGACCCCTTGCGTATAATATCTTACTTGGTAGGCCATGGATTAATGATATGCAAGTAGTGTCATCTATCTACCATCAATGTGTTAAGTTCCCCTACAATGGCATAGAGATTTGTATACCTGGGGATAACACTTTATCTATTAATTCAATTTTAGTAGGGGCTCATGTTCCCTTTAATAGAGAAGTAGAATATTTTGATGCTACTATGGATGAATGCAAAGACAAGTTTAAATTAGTAGACCTTGGTATGGGGGGTATCAACTCAACTCCCTCACAACATTACCAGTTTCACCTCGGTCTTATGATAAACCTTCAAAAGAGATGAAACCTTCATCTTCAGCTATGACCTTGTTTGGAAAATTTATAGAATCATCAGTGCCTATTAAAAATGAGAAAGAGGAGACATTTGTTAGAGATTAGATCTATAGAGGAGAAAAGTATAAGCACAATGAGAACTTCTCTCCCTCTCCTAAGACTTATGGAAGAGGATATACTTTTGTCAAGAATCTGAGCTATCATGGTTACGGCACTCTTAATCACAATTTGGATGCTAGGTCCGAATTGCTTGATCATGCTAAATTTGGATGCAAGTCTAAGAAGCCAGTTGGCCTAGGATTTGAGAATTACAACAAGCACACTAATCCTCTCTTTGAAAAGTTTGATAGTAATGATGAACCAAAGTATATACCTAATTTGACAAATCAACAAGATAAGTGTGAAGATTGGGTCCCTTCCACTACTCTCCTTTGGGGAGATCCAGATAGTTATGTCACCCATGCATCAGTTGCAAATTTAGAACAAGAATTAGATATAGAGGATCCTTTGAGAGAGCGTCAAAGAAAGAATCTTGCTTGTTTAATAGAAAGAGAAAATGTTACTTTTGATGAAACTAGACCTTCAACATCACAATGTCCCAAGCCTTCATGGTGTAAGCATCCTAGTCGTAGTTTAGATACCAGTTCTAATGAGTATGAATGGGACTCTTTCTCAGAGCCCTCAATAGTTGATAGAGATATTGATGTTGTTCACACTTTTAGTTCTCCACTTGAGGGAGCCAATGAGTCATGTGTAGGATTAGAGGTTTTGAACCCACATGTTGCCTTAGTGGATGATTCTTTGCTTGTTAGGATGAATCCTAATTTGGGTGGCTTAGAGGGATACTTAATGAACTCTAACTCTTCAGTCACTAGTGATAATGTCTTTCATATTTATAGCCTTGAACCAGCCGTTGATTTACCTCTTATTCATCCTGACCTCATTGATTGGTCCCAACACTATCAAGAACCTGAGATTTTAACATTCCAAAATGATTATGAGATAGTGTGTTATCTAAATGCTATTGAACCTATAGTCTCTTCCACCAGTGAATCGGCTACCAGTATGACAGAACCAGACATCAAGTACCTTAATCACAAGATAAAAAGAAAAGAAAATAAGAAGAATAGGTGTTTTGATGGCGAAAACCATTGTGTGGTAGTATCAGAACCAAAAAAGTAAAAATAAATGACGTATCCAAGGGTGAAAACCTCTCTAAGGAACCTAAGGATGAGGTACTTGATCATCTCCCCAGCTATTTTCAAGATCGATCTTCAGTGCTTATTGGACCAACACAAGAAGTTAATTTGGGTACAGATGAGGCTCCACAAATAGTACACTTGGCTGAGTCCTTGTCACCAACAGAAAAAGAAGCTTACACCAAGTTTTTACAAAGAAAAAAAATCAATTTTGCATGGACTTATTCAGATATGCCAGGATTGGACATAAATCTTATCATGTATCACTTGTCCATAGCTCCAAATGTCAAACCAATTAAACAAAAATTGAGGAAGATGCATCCTCACATAGCTCTTCTAGTCAAAGTTGAATTAGAGAAGCTCCTTGGTGAAAAATTTATAAGAGCTATTGCATATGTTGAATGGATATCAAATATTGTACCAGTTTCCAAACATGACAAATCCATTCGAGTTTGCACAGATTTTAGGGATCTCAATAGAGCATGCCCAAAGGATGACTTTCCACTCCCCAATATAGACATGATAGTGGATATGACTACGGGTTATGAGATTTATTCTTTGATGGATGGTTTTTTTGGATACAATCAAATTAAGATAGCTCCTGAAGATCAAGAAAAGACTGCATTCACTTGTGCATGGGGAACCTATTGTTGGAATGTTATGCCTTTTGGATTAACAAATGTAGGAGGTACCTATCAAAGAGCTATGACAACTATTTTTCATGACATGATGCATAAGAATATGGAAGATTATGTGGATGACACCTTGGCCAAGTCTAAACAAAGAGATACACACTTAGATAATTTGGAAGTAATTCTAGATCACATGGAACAATTTCAACTAAGGCTAAATCCTAAAAAGTGTGCATTTGGAGTCACCTCTGGAAAACTACTTGGATTGATCATTTCAGCAAAAGGAATAGAGGTGGACCCTGAAAAGGTCCAAGCGATCATTGATATGCCAGCTCCTAAAAACATTAGTAAAATGAGGAGTCTTCAGGGACGTCTTTAATCTATAAGGAGATTTATATCACAACTAGTAGATAGAGCTCAACCCTTCAATAAGAACTTGCATAAGGGAGTAAAATGTATTTGGAATGAGGTTTGTCAAAAGAGCATAGATCAAATCAAGAAGTACTTGGCAAATCCTCCTATTTTAATGCCTCCTATCCCAGGGAAACCACTTATTCTATATATTTCAGTGAAATAATCTTCCTTGGGGGCATTACTGGCTCAACTTGATGAAAATGGGAAAGAAAGAGAAATATACTACATCAGTTGTACTCTTGTTTCATATGAGGTTAATTACACTAGCATTGAGAAAGCTTGCCTTGCTGTTGTATTTGCTTCCCAAAAATTGCGACATTACATGCTTGCGCATACTATACACCTCATAGAAAAAATAGATCCACTCAAATATTTGTTAAGTAAGGCTGCCCTCACAGGTAGTCTAGCTAAATGGATGATGATAATTTCAGAGTTTGATATAGAGTACATTGAGCATAAGGCGATTAAAGGATAAGCTATAGCCGATCAATTGGTTGATTTCCCATTACAAGATGATGCACCTATTCAAGTTGACTTCCCAGATCAGCATCTTATGTATATGACTAAAAGAACTTGGAAGATGTTCTTTGATGGATCTTTTATGCAAAATAGTTCAGGAGCTGGTGTGTTGTTTGTTTCTCCTCATGGGTACACAATTCCTAAGTCTTACAAATTCTTGTTTCCATGTAAAAATAACATTGTTGAGTATGAAGCTTTAAAAAATAGACTTAAGATAGCCATAGAATGGAGAATCATAGAGTTACACATCTATGGGGATTCACAGCTGATAATCAACCAAGTTAATGATGAATATCAAACAAAACATGATAGAATGGTACCTTACAAGAAAATGGTTGGTTCTTTAAAGAGATATTTCACATATGTCACATTTTAGCAAATCCCCAGAGCAGAGAACAAGTCAGCTGATGCTATGGCTACACTTGCTTCACTTCTTCAGTTAGAGCAACATGAATCAAGATTTTAATTCTTGGTGGAAGAGCTACATCACCCTATCTTTGACTCCCAAGAAATCCATATCATTTGTACCCTTGTTGGTCATGAGTCATCCCGTTATGGTGCCATTTACTCATATCTTTGTGATGACATTATACCTAAAACCTTTAACCAATCTAAACGTAGAAACCTTACCTGAAATGCCTCTCACCATTCCCTTATCGCTTGTGATTGTATAGGAGGGGTCTAGATGGAACACTTCTTAGATTCTTAGAAAAGGAAGAATTCAATCAAGCATTAGTTGATATTCACGAGGGCATTTGTGGGGGACACTCCAATGGTCTTGCCATGGCCCAAAGGTTGCTTAGGGTGGGGTACTATTGGCCCATGATGCAGATTGATGCAATAGCATTTGCAAAGTCATGTGAAAAGTGTGAAAAATATGGTAACTTGATACATGCTCTAGGTAGGGAGATTATTCCTTCTATATCTCATTGGCCATTTCAACGCTGGGCCTTTGACCTTGTTGGATAGATTCATCCCAACTCATCAGGTGGACACAAGTTTATTATCACTGCTAATGATTACTTCACTAAATGGGTAGAAGTTGTCCCACTTTCTATTGCCTCGAGCAAGACAGTCTCTCTATTCATTCTGAACCATATCATCTATTGATATGGAGTGCCTTTTGAGATTATTACTGCCAATGAAGGCCAGTTCAAAAATAAGTACCTTAAACAACTCTACAAAAAATTCAAGATTAAACAACATTGGTCCTCCATTTACTTCCCACAAGGAAATGGTCAAGAAGAGGCATCAAACAAAACCATTCTTAAAATCTTGCATAGATTAGTCTGTAAGAATGGTAGAGATTGGCATTTACAGATAAATCCAACTTTGTGGGATTATAGAATGAGTATTTGTATTCCTACTGGGGCTACTCCTTTTGCCCTTACATATGGCGCTGAAGCAGTGTTACCTTTGGAGGTTGAGATTCCTTCACTTCAATTTTCTCTCCATGGTCTAGTTATAGATGAAGACTATCGTTCCATGAGACTTCAAGAGTTAGAACTTATAGATGAAAAATTTCAAGCATCATTTGACCATATGAGGGTTTATCAAAAGCGCATGTCTAAAGCTTTCAACAAAAAGGTTCACCCTAGAGAATTCCAAGTAGGAGATCTTGTCCTACGTGAAAATCCTAAGAATCAATAGCATAGAGATCAAAAGGGCAAATTTGAACCTAATTGGCTTGGACCATACATAATTATAGCATCTTTTGGGTCAGGTGCTTATTTACTATCTATAGAAAAGGGAGAGCAGCTCCCTGATCCTATCAATGTCTTACACCTAAAGAAGTTCTATCCATGATGCCCATTTTGTCTAGGGGCATCCTTTTGTACATATTTATTGAACTTGAAATTTTTTTTAAAAATGATATATTGTCAAAAATTCTAAAAATTAGAAAATGTCCTGAAAAAATGATCATCTTAGTGAACACCTAGCTGTAACACCCCAAAATTGGCATCTTGCAACCCTAACCAATTTTGTTGCATTTGTCATTCTTCTAAATCATCAAAGACCTATTGTACTAGGCAATTCTGAGTTTTCACTAACTCTACTCGACCTGAGTGTCAAATACATAAAATCCTAAATCTGTATTAATCATACATCATATTTAATTCCTAAATATCTATTTGGCTAAACAAACCCTATGATCGAATTGATTTAATTATAAAGTCCTAGCACTTTAATTAAATTAAATTCACCGTCTTTAGCTAAGACACATGAAAAGGAATTAAATAATATTTAATTATTAAATAAATATCCTTATTTTCAATAATTGAATATAATATTCAGATAATTAAGAAAAAGCAATTATGAGGTCATATTTATTTAATTAATTGAATATTCTATCAAAAATCTTATTCCTATTCAGAAATGGAAACTTTGAATTAATTGTGCTTTAAAGAGAAATAAAACAATTTAATTCA
>MU225462.1:1802688-1815737 GCA_018584345.1 Thuja plicata
CTGTTCACTTTCCTTTAAAACGAGACCTCTCATTCTCATTTAGAGGGATAGAATTTTTAGTATTGTTATGCTGCAGGTTTGGAGAGCAATTTTGCAGGAGGATTTGAGCACTTGAGCTTGGATATTGCAACTTCTCTCTTCTTGTCTTCTTCTTCTTGCATCCATGACATCCATTTAGATTAAATTCATGTAGATTAGATTCATGTTTATTTTCATAGATTAGATTTGCATATTTCCTTTCATAGATTAATCATGCATTGTTATCATTTAGATTAATTTCCTTTTGTGCATTGCAATCATATAGAGTAGAACTCATTTTCATGCATTGAATCTCTTATTTTATGGTGTACTTGCATGGTCACAACTAGGTCAGTCTGAGGGCCTCCATTACACACCTTTGCACTTCATGACTAGAGAGCTATGAGTCGATATTTGAGGCCTCATTCTTGAGCAACCTTGGATGGAATGATTCATAGAATTGTGACACATTTTCATCACACATTTTTAGTACCTATCAAACTTCAATCTTTGATTCAACTTTATCAATTATATCAGTTTTGCTTGAGATTCTTATCTCTGACATGTCAATTACTTATTTCGGTGTTGACTTTGTCTTTTTCAATTGTGCTTATTTTTGTCCTGATGTGTTCCCAAATCGGCCACACGTTTGGGTTGTTTTGTGATCCCAAGTCGACCTCACACTTCAACTTGTATTCTTTGACTACATGTGTTCCCGAGTTGACCACACTTTTGTCAAAGAGGGGCAAATGTATGGACCATAAAATGGTCGCCTAAACTTTGGGCCCCATTTTATCATTTTATCAATTTATCAAATTTTTTAATCAATGCTTTGCAATATTTTCAATTCAAATCAATTTCCTTGATCAAATTGTAATTAATTCAATTATTTCAATATTTCCTAAGGTTTGATCATTTTTATCTAATTAAAAGATTTAATTTTCTTTTTAATTAAATAAAATTTATCTTATTTAATTAAAAGATTTAATCTCCCTTTTAATTGAATAAAATTTATCTTATTTAATTAAAGTAAATTTCTCCCTTTTAATTAAATAAAATTCCTCTTATATAATTAAATTCAATTTCCCCTATTTAATTAAATAAAATTCTTCTAATTTATTTAATTATAAAGAAAATCCCTCTTTTAATTAAATAAATAAAAATCTCCACTTAAAGCACTTTATTCGTTGAAAAAGGAAATAAATTAAATAAAATCCCTTTTTCTTCACATCCTCCTAAGTGGTGGGATTTTTGCCTCTTAATCATAGCCTTTGATTTTTGCCTCTTAATCTCAACTATTCACTTTCCTTTAAAAGGAGACCTCTCCTTCTCATTTAGAGGGATATACTTTTTAGTATTGTTATACTGTAGGTTTGGAGAGCAATTTTGGAGGAGTATTTGAGCACTTGAGCTTGGATATTACAACTTCTCTCTTCTTGTCTTCTTCTTGCATCCATGACATCCATTTAGATTAAAGTCATGTAGATTAGATTCATGTTTATTTTCATAGATTAGATTTGCATATTTCCTTTCATAGATTAATCATACATTGCTATCATTTAGATTAATTTCCTTTTATGTATTGCAATCATATAAAATAGAACTCATTTTCATGCATTGAATCTCTCATTTCATGGTGTACTTGCATGGGCATAACTAGGTCAATCTGAGGGCCTCCATTACACACCTTTGCAATCCATGACTAGAGAGCTATGAGTCGATATTTGAGGCCTTATTCTTGAGCAACCTTGGATGGAATGATTCATAGAAGTGTGACATATTTTCATCACACAATATACATATAAAGAAATACATGTACAAAAGAGAAGAGAAGAAGAGAGATATATATAGCAGAGTTACAAAAAAAAATTGAAAAAAAAATAGAGTCAGTTGTAACCGAGTTACAGAACTATTGTCAAAACCCTAGCAAGTACCCAAGAACATGGTAAGGGGGAGTTTTGACTCAACAGTTTGATCAGATTTTTGGATATGATAAGTGTTTTTGTCACAAATACCAAAGGGGGAGATTATTGACCTTATGTCAAAACTTGTTGTCAATTACTGCCAAAACACTTAGTCATTATAGTGTTGATTAAGCCAACAGCTTGAAGTGTAACCTGAGCAGTGGCAATGTCGACTGAGCAGACAGTGGTAATCAATATTACCCTGATCAATGTGACCTAAGTACATAGTGTAGCTCGAGTGCCAGAGTTTACTATGTTGCCTGAGTGACATCATATTGCCTGAGTGCCAGTATATCACCCGAGTGGATTACTAGACCCGAGTAACAGTATTGGGCCGACTTAGTTTATATTGTTTGATATTATTGTATATCATTGAAGCCGACTTACAGAAATATTTGATTTAGATAAGATATATATGTAAGGTATTTTGTTTATCTAAATATGTGTAAAATAAGTATATATGTGAATATGAAGTGGCAGACTGATTAAGAAGGCTACAACAATAAGAGGAACAACATAGACTCATCTATCACATTCAAGTGATTAGTATTATATCATTGGATCTCATTCAGCAAATCAGGTTTGCATAGAAGATCATCTACTAGTTCATCCTAACAAGTGCATCAGCAAAATCCTTTAACAAGGTGGACTTAACAGTCCTTTACAAATCTCCTAAGAGAGTTGCATACTTTATTTTATTGTACAAAATCCTTTCACAAGGTGGACCTAACAGTCCTTATTTCTCCTAAAAAGGTAAGCCATCAGAAGTGGTCGATTGTAAGATTTAACAGGATAAATTTATACTGCAATACTAAATCTTGTGTATACCATCCCCACCCTAGTTTTACTTTCTATTTGGAAGGTTTCTGGGTAACCAAATATTGTGTCAAGTGTTGTGGATGTTTTATTACTTTTCTATTCTATGCATGCAATCAGATTAGATAATCTAATAAAGGATTAAAGAGATTAATTTTTATTGGTTCCTGATTCACCCCATCCCCCCTCTTATTCACCTAGCCTCAATATATTTCCAACATAAATGTATTTTATACTATTCATTGATGATTATTCAAGAATGATATGGGTTTCATTTCTTAGAGATAAATATAAGGAATTTGAGAAATTCAAGATATTTAAAGCTATATTCGAGATTAAATGTGGTAGAAATATTAAGTGTTTGACATATGATAAAGGCAGAGAATTTACATCTGATGCATTTGAAAGTTATTGTGAGAAGCATGGAATTAAGAGACAATTTTCAGCAGCAAGAACACCACAACAGAATGATGTTGTGGAAATGATGAATTAGACGATTCAGGAAGCAACTAGAACCATGTTGAGAGAAGCAGATGTACCAAAATTCTACTCAAGAGAAGTAGTACATACTATTGTTTATATGCTCAATAGAGTTATGTACCATTAAAATTATGGTGAGACTTCATATGAATTATGACAAGGGAGAGTTTTTTTCAATCAGTATTGCACATATAGCGAGATGCAGAATCTAGGTATCTTATTGAAACATGGAAACACTCTCAGGTTGTGGGTATCCTATGGCGAGAGTGAATCTCTGGGATTGAAAGGTCGGTTCCTTAATAGTTCTCACCTAAAATAAATTTGAACAAGAAAAGGGATAGAAGGATTGCTTGTGAAACTGGAAATACTAAAACTAAAGGTAATGCACAGAATAAAATAAGTAACTTGCAGCTAATAGATTTCAAAAAAACCCCTAAAAGACATCAAAACATTCACAACCTAAATCAAATAAGTTATGCAACAATGTTTCTTATGACAGATCCCTATACTATGATTCCTTGAAAGGAAAAAAAGATTGTTTTCTCAAATTTTAGCACAATAATGAAGGATACAATCACAAACCTGCATAAAGAATATCAAATCTTGCATTTCGCAATAAAAGAGTTTTGATAAAGTGATGGAAAATACACAAAACTTATCAGATACCCACAATACTACTCAACAAATGAATAACCAAGAAGGAATCTGAATTTGTAGAAAAATGATGATGAAAAACCTACTACAATGTGCTCAATACAATCTACAAAAAATTGCAAGGTGCAAAAAAATTGCCAAAAGAGAGAATCCTCAAAAATGAAAAACTAAGGGTAAGATAGATATGGAAATCCCTAAAAATCAAGGACCAAACTCCAAGAAACAAGGTGTAAAGTGAATCAAGAACTCCTCCATGTCATGTAGAACTAAACTACAACTCCAATTACCCTCAAAATAACCCAAAACTGACTCAAAACCCTCCAAATCTACATGCAATATTTGGGGTTGGATGTAGACAAAATACCCCCAAAATCACGAGCATAACAGGTTGTAACTGAAGTGTAACTTTTGAAAACAATCCCTCCAACCGATATAGGATTGAAGGAGACTCCTTTGTATGCCCACCAAGTGCTTTAGAAACCAAAAAGCCTCCAACTACTGTAAGACCAATCCCTAGTCCGTAGAGAAAATGTCTCCATGCACCCATATTGACCATGTGCCAAAATTAAAACCCTTCAAGTTCTTATGCAAAACTTCCCCTTTTATTAATTATTACGTTTTTAATACATTTATTATTTATTAAATAGAAAATAATACTATTTAAGAATTACTACATGTATTATAAATAAAAGAGGTAATAATAATAAATAATAATATTACACATTATATATAAATTTATTAAATAGTATTAGAAATTGATTATTTAATAATTTTATATGCAATATGTAACCCACATGTAATATAGTGGAATACAATCCCATCAAAAAATGCTTATGGCACAAATACCTTTTAGGGTTGAAACCCTAAAATAACATATTTTCTTTTCATTTTTTATATTTCTCAATTTTGCAACTTTGCTCTGCCCACGACCCTTGGAAGACTTAGCGTTTAATGAAGAAATCTATAAAAATGGAGGCAATGTAGCTAGGGATAAACCCTAAAATAAGCATCATTTGTTTTCCTTTCATTTTATTTTTGTCAACTGCACTGCTCTGGCCACTGACTTGAAGAATTTCCTAGAAGTTCTAAATATTGTCTATCAAAGTCTCTAGAATGGGTAACCCGTGACCATGACTCTTCTTTCACAAATATTTTTTAACTTCTGTCTCTGTACCCAAAACTATGATAAATCATTGTATTTTAAAAGAATTAAAGTGACCATGGTTGTTGTGCCTTGATATTTTGTGAAGCTTCATTTTTTTAACATTGTTGTGATCTCCTTGCTATATAAATAAACATAACAATGGTGAATATGGTGGATTTCTTCTGTCTAAAGGGTTGTGCCCTCTTTTGACACCTTTTGGTTATTTGTTTTCTTTTATATGAATGCATAGGTTCACTATTTGTAGTTTGAGAATGAGGACTTTGCCAATCATTGAGATTTCCTTTGTTATAAAACCCAAATCACAACCTCCTTTATTTTGAAACTCTGCACACTTCTTAATGACCTCATACAATATGTCAAATGTTTGAATGTTCCCTGTTGCTAAAAAATTCCTTGTTGTTATGGTATTACAATTTATGATCCATTTTGGTGGCCTCTTTCATATAGTTGTGGTTATGATGCACATTGAAACCCTCAAAAACTACTCTCCTGAAACACTTTTCCTCAAATCCTTGTTTGTAACATCAATACATACGGTTGGATTTATAATATATTGTAATATATTAGAAATTTGAGGATTTTTCTTCAAAGATTCCATTTACAAACTGTAAATTCTTATTTCTCCACCTCTATTTCATATGCTCGTGCTTTGTTTAGGCACAATTTGAAGTTGGAAATCTATGTTTCCTTATACAAACAAAATCCCATTGACTATTAAGGAAATAAAATTCTTTAATCATGCTCTGTACCTTGAGAATCTACCTCATATAAGTGGTTTGCTTCTTGTGACTTTATTTTCATGATATCCATATTTGGTAGTATAACAATGGCTCATCGTATTTCACAACTCTTTGGTCTATTTGCCTTGTCTCCCAAATGAATTATGGATATCAATTATTGTGACTTCCCATGATTTCACTAAAAACTTCCATAGTATCAGTAATACATCATGTTGTTTGATAATGATCCTATTATGACGCCATGGCTGGTAATGACTTTATATCTTATATGTAAGAAAGATCTTAATGACCTTGCAGTAAATCTGATCACACATCTTCCAGTTTTCACATGTATTATCAATTCTTTCCTTGTAATGAATCTTTTATATCTTGGGAGGGACTATATACTGTATTATTGAGGTTGGATGGCATAATACTCCTTTTCATTTCCCAAACATTGTTACCTTTATGACTATCCATAATGTTTTATATCTGAAAAATGTAGAAGAAATCTCTGCATAGATATGATTTTCAATTCTTTTCTCCTTGTGTTGTAGAGATTTAAAGTAACACCATACCTATCATAATGCTATAACCTTTTTTTGGTATGGATATAATGACTATCCTAGTTCAGTAGCTGAATATGATTCTTTTTCTCTAATGCTTTGTCTTCAACCTCATAATGCCTTTTAGCTTTACATGAAAACTTGTTGTTTATCCTTTCATATTCAGTTACTTGTGAGCAACTTCATTGTTGTAGTTGTTCTAAAATTACATCTTGATGTTCTTTTCTTAACTTACTGTCTTGTACCTTTTGATGGTAGATATTTTAGGTACATTACTTGCCATTAATTGACCACCCTCAAAATAGTGAAATAAAAAATGTAAATCCATAATGCCCTGAATTTATGGTTATTCTTGCCTCTGCTATTTTCTCCATGATTAAACTCAATACCTCCAGTTTTTAATCAATTATTTCAATTTCAAGTATCTCTACTTATTAATAGTGACATCAATGTATTTATATGCATAACAATGTTCTTTGATGACCACTGATTAATACTATATTGAACATCATAAAATATCAACGTTAATAGCATACCTTTATCCTATTATCGTGACTGATGACACTGCTACAGTCATAACTCCTGGTACTACTCCATATTTAGAAATTTTTTGTATGTCCTTATTTACTAGTGTTGTACATAGACATTCCTAATTCAGATCCTTGTCTTACACACCTCTATGATATTCTTTCACCATTCACTATGTACCATTACAAATCAAAATGCCTTTCACTGTTGTAGTTTTGAGCCACCATCCATGACTTGGAGCATTATTTTTATTACTGTGGAATTGTACTTTCTTTTTATAATCATTGTATCTACTAATTGCATGCATTGGTTCCTTCCTAAGTGAAATTCATAGTTTCATAGCTTAAAATAGATTAATGATGTTGTTTTGTTGATTGTGATGCTCTTATATTCCCCTATATCATGCTTGATTTCACTAGAAAAAAATATTGTTGATCATTATTTTACTGTTCAGATTACCTCAATATGGAATCTCACCTATAGAATGATGAATATACTCTTGCATTTTTGTAGTAATATCCCTTCACTTTAAAAGGAGACTATTGTTTTCCTATTACATTTGAGTTGTTTTGATGAACCTATAGATGATTTGAAACTCTTGTATCTTTATAAAAAAAGACCACTCTTTTAATTCCTTGAAGTTAGTCTCACAGTGCTTGTTCCATTTGAGGTCACTCCTTTATGTAAGAGCTTTGTAAAAAGGTTGTTCTTTTTCTTCTAGTTGATACATGAATCTCCTTATGGATTGAGCCTTCCCTGAAGCATTCTCATTTGACTTATATTATGAGGTGGTTGCATTTCCATAATTTCTTTCACTTTTTCTGGATCTACTTCGATTCATTTTGCTAAGACTATGAATCCTAGTAGCTTTCGCGATTTGACACCGAAAGCACATTTCTTTGGATTGAGTCTTAATTGAAATTGCTCCATTCTGTCTAATATTTTCCTTAAATCCTCAATATGGTTTTCTCTACTTCTTGATTTAACTAGAGTATCATCTACGTAGTCCTCCATCTTTTTATGCATCATGTTATGAAAGATTGTTTTCATATCCCTTTGGTACATTGCTCAAACATTCTTCATTCCAAATGGCATTACATTCTACCAAAAGGTAGCCCATGCATGGGTAAATGCTATCTTTTCTTGGTCTTTAGGTGTGATTTTTATTTGATTGTACCAAAAAAAACCATCCATAAGTGAGTATATTTCATATCCTACCATGAGGTCTATAATCATGTAAATATTCGGCAATGGGAAATCATCCTTCGGAAAAGCCTTGTTCAAATCTCTGACGTTTGTGAAAATTCTTATGGGCTATTTTCTTTAGAAATATGGACCATGTTAGAAATCCATCCTTCATAAGAAATGACTCTCATAAATCCATCTTTCAAAAGATTTTCCAATTTTGCTTTTACTATCAATGTGACATGTGGATGCATTTTTCTTAGTTTTTGTTTTACAGGTTTTATCCCAGGAGAAATAAATAAATGATGTATTATTAATTCAAGATCTAATCTAGGCATTTCAGAATAAGACCACACAAAGTTGATCTTCTTTTCCTTGAGGAATTTGGTGCATTGTGTTTTCTCTTCTTCTTATAAGGATTGTGCAATATGAACTATTTGTGGAACTTCAGTTGTCCCAAGGTTAACTAGTTGTGTTGGTTCTATCAATACTGAGATCTTCCTTGAAAATATTCAAGGAGAATATCAAGAGTCTCATCCTTTTGTTCCTCTGATAGTTTTTCACCATCAGATATGTCTTTTATTTTTAACTTTTTAGATTATGATACTGCCACAACGTGGTTTTCACCATCAATTATTTTCTTCTTTTTATTTTTTAATTTGAGACTAAGAAACTTGATATCCTCCTCTATCATATTTGCGCTCCTTGCACTGGTGGAAGAGGTATAAGGTTCACAAGCATTGAGATAGCAAGCCAAGGTGCAGTCATTAGGAAATATTATCATGTTTGGAGGCTCATATTTAGTCCAATCAATTAGTTCATGGTTTATCAATGATAGGCATTCAGAGAATTCTAAACACAATACCATGTTAGTATCAATACTATTAACCGATAAGACAAGTTTTGTTAAGTTAGCTTCTATAGCGCTTAGATCATTAAGAGTTTGATAAGCATCATTAATGTCATTATTAGTG
Organism: Thuja plicata; assembly: GCA_018584345.1. Classification (NCBI taxonomy): domain Eukaryota; kingdom Viridiplantae; phylum Streptophyta; class Pinopsida; order Cupressales; family Cupressaceae; genus Thuja; species Thuja plicata. Next base: position 1,811,758 of record MU225462.1, read on the forward strand.
TTATGAAGATCTAACTCTAGTGACCTAATGTGTGAGCTTTCTCCCTCTTCTCTTTCTCTCATCCAATCAAGGGCTATTCTTAGTGGAACCATCTCTATTCTTGATCTTGGTCTAGGCACATTGTTGGAATGTCTTTCTTCTAATACTCTTTGATATGCTTCTTGTCTTATTAAGACTAATGTGTCAGCACCAATCATACTCGAGATTACTATGTTAGCTAATATTGTCATAATGTTCGTGATGTCTGCAGTATTAGAGATTTCTCCTCTTTCATGTCAAGGTGTAAATTTATGGATCACGTCTATCTCAACATCCATAGTAATATAAGACAATTGATCTCATTCATAATCATGTGAATCTGAGATATTATCATCAGAATGTTCTAGGAATTTGGCAATAGTTATTTGATGAACCCTATAAGCTATTTGGGGATCAAAGTGTGGTAGATCAAGGACATGTGTGACCATAACCAATTGCCCCTAATTTGGATGTATACTTTCCTATTGTCTTATAGAGGATAGCTCTTCCATGATATTTGAGTTGGTTGTTTCTTCTCTAATACTTCCTCTTTCTTCTTGTTCCAGATGTGCTCCTTCATGATACTCATCTCTGGACTTCATGAGGATTACCCACTCCTTCTACTTCTTCAGATTCTTGTTCTGATTGTGGTAACAATGGTACCTGTTGTTCTAATTATTTTGTTAAGTGAGTGGGTATGTAGCATTCTCCTTGATATACATGACTCTCAGTGCCTATATGCAACAATATTTCAAATGTCCATGGTACAATCTCAACTTCTTCTTTTTCCTCATCACTTCCTTTATCAAATATTGGGCCATCTATAAGGGTAGGGTGTTTTTATTATTATTGAAGACTACTCTTGTTTTGTCTTTTGTATTTTGGAACTCCATGTGTATTGGTTCAAGGAGTCCTTTACCTTTATCTCCTAAACATCCTTTCCCTTTGAAGCCCATTCTTTGTAGGAGATCATAACCTTTTCCATATTTATCTAGGGATATTTCTACATGTTTTACGTCACTCTCCTCCTTATCCTCTTTATACAACCAAGATAAGAATACATTTTGTTCATTTTGTTCCTCTTGAGAGATTGTATCTTTGACCATACCTTTGGCTTCATGAATAACCAAAACTTTTGATGCAGAAGGTGGAAATGACGTTGATGGTCAACCCTATGATTTTGGAGACATAGGGAGATTATCCAATGATGGCATTATATCTAATTTATATCCCACCATGTTGGTTTCTTCAAATTTTAAAGATTTCCCAAAGCTTCTCATTACCATGTCTTTTGAGGTTTTCAGCTAAAAAATCTTTAGGAACTTCCTTGTTGTGAGGAACCATACTATCTGCTTTTACATTGGTACAAGAGTAGCTTGAATTTTCTAGAATTGTAACTTCTACTCCATTGTGTGGAAATTTGATGCATTGATGATAAGTGGATGGAACCACCTGCATATCATGTATCCATGGTCTACCCAATAGTATTTTGTAAGCTAATGACAAATCAAGAACTTGGCATATCACATCTCGTTCTATTGGACCTATTCTGATAGGTAGCACAACTAGTCCCTTGGACGATCTTTCTTCCTCATCATAGGATTTAATGGTTATCTTTCTCCATGGGTCAATGACATGTTCTGAAAAACCTATTTCCTTGACTAAACTGAAGCTACAAATGTTCAAACCCACACCTCCATTTATTAATATACACTTCACCTGATGTTTATGTTGATGAAATATAACTAATTGAATGTTTGAAGATGACAAATTTGATGATCACCGATCTAAAAAAGTTATATGAAAGAAATTAAATTAGTTAATGTATTGTATTGTCATTGATGTCAACTTGATATGGTATGATTGATCATACACATATTGTCACTACACTTAAAGATCTGAAAAGATAAAGTTTTTGTCGTCGATAATCATATACACTGAGTGGTAGTAAATGTCGAATGATGGTGAACCTCGAGCACAGAAGTTCACAGTGTTACCCGAGAAAGAATCACCGAGCTAACTACAGTTATCACCAAATAGAACTGAAGTTTTTGCCCAATCTATCTGTATTAGTCATCGAGCACAATTGAAGTGTTGACCGACAGGAACTGAAGTTAGGATACGACAAAATAACTTAGCAGATAGAGCTAATTATAGAGTTAATTGTTTGATTACTTTGTTTTCATCGATCAGTTAAAAGATAAAGATAAGAAGGAGATTTAAAGCATGTTTTATTCTAGAAAACAAGGAGAGTTTTACAGATTAAAACTAAAGCAATCATGGTGAGCTTTATGGATCAAGAAGTGATCAACAAAGAAAACAAGAAGGACAAGAAATGGTGAAATCATGTCTATATAAAGAGACAAGTAATTCATTATGAAAAGAGGAATGCTGAAGAGAATTCTGGTGAAGATAGAAGTCTTCATACAGATCTCATCATACAAGTTGAAGAAGAGAGCTAATATTTCTGCAAATACCGATCAACAGAGAAGCAACAACATTCACTAAGCAGAAAGAAGTGGAGCAAAGGAATTGAAGAGAAGATTGATCAGAAGAGGTATTATGAGCTTACAATAGATCTAAACATATGCAAGCTTAAGTTGTATTTATGAATAGATCATATATTGTTTCAATTTAGCCATTGATTCAGAAAATCTCTTAACAGAGTAGGATTTAACCATCCTTTATATATTGAGATACATCCCAAGGAGTATCAAAAGGTTTTCATGTTAACAACATAGTGAATTCTAGGTCAAGTGATAAATTGTTAGTGATAAATCCTCTAACATGGTCACACTTAACAATGTGTTTTTAACCTTTAACAGGGTTGGCTCTTCACCGGGCTCACTTCAGAAGAGTGAAAATTTTGGGTTACCAGTCCTAAGTGTTTTTTCTCCTAACAGGGTTTCCACGTTAAAAATCCATGTGTCAAATGTGTATATGGTTCATTGCTTTGATGTTTTTCTTTAAACATTACTAAAATAGGATTGATCGGTAAACACTAAGTTATTAACTGTATTTCAGTCAAGGTTAAGAAAAGATAGACTGTTATTCGGTAAAGCTTAAGGAAAGGATAAAAAGTATAAACATCGAGCAATATATACATGTTAGATTCACACAAGGCATACATCTTGTAGGACTGCAAATAACTTGAGGTTTTATATTTGTGGTATAAATTTTTGGGTTGATTTATTGGATTAATTTTTGAGGCCACTGATTCACCCCCCCCCCCCCTCTTAGTTATTATAACAATTGGTATCAGAGCTTGTGTGCTTAGAAAGGGAGTTTAAAGACTCAAGAAAAAGATCACAAGATGAGAAAAAGGAATGTGCCTAAGTTGAATAAGGACAAATTTGCATCATGGCAAAGAAGGATAAGACTCCACCTATCAGGTATTGAAAATGATGTCACTCAATACTTATATATTGAATTTGTTTTACCTATTGGACCTCTGACAGTTGATCAATTGAGAGAAAAGAATGAACACAATTCTATGATGATATAACTTGCTTTCTCACTCTTCGATGTTGAATTTGAAGATGTCAAATCATGCACCACTGCAAAGAAAATGTGGGACAAATTGAAGCTATTACATAGAGGATATACTAATGTGCTACAAGCTAAGGCTGAAAATCTAAGAGGAAGGTTTAATGACCTAATAATGAAAGAAGGAGAAAACATCACTCAGTACAACAGTAGAATCAAAGAGGTTATTAATGCTATCCGAGTAGAACCTTACTGCCTATTTATGCTATTAGAGTATCTTCTATACAAGAAATGAGAGCAGTAGAAAATAACAATGTTACTCTAGATATTTTGATTGGTAGACTTATTTCATTCGAGATGAACAACTTTGACAATAGTGTCTTACCTGTTAAATTTTGGATTAGATTTATGTCCTTTAAATTTTCTTATATAATCTTAATATATATAACCTCAATATATATATATATATATATATA
>MU225462.1:1824323-1849341 GCA_018584345.1 Thuja plicata
GGGGTGTTAGAGTAGTCGAGTATTGCTAATAATTAAATCAGTTAATTATTAGTTATCTACTCTTAGCTTAAGTTAGACTTAGGAAGTTTCTATTTCCTAGTTGTTTCCCTTTTAGGGTTTCGGTATCTTTTATAAGGATTGACCGCTTTGTATTTCATAAGGAGATCATTTTGTAATTCATTATTGTGTTAATAGAAATTTATTCTGTCACAATGGATTTGCAGTCTCTGGCCTATCGGCCGCCATAGCCATTCTTCTGTCTTCTCTCTTTTGTCTGCTTCTTCTTTGTAACAGCTTTGCATGCAGGTGTTCTTGGGAAGATTGCAGTTTAGCAATCTTAACAAGTGTAATGATCTTATTTTCCAATAGACTCTTTAAAACCATTTCAATGGGTTCTCCTAATGGAGTGAATGTACACTTAGGTCTAGTCATCCAAGGCGTATTATTGCCCACCTCATTGTTCTCTCTTGGAATTGTTGTTGTTGCCTTAGCCTCTTTGTTTTCTTGTATGATGCTTGTGAGATTAAACATGGCTAGTTTAATATTTTTATTGGATGCCTCCGCAACTCCATCATTAACAACATTCTTGTTCTTGTTCCACCATTTAGGCTTATCTTTTTTGTTATAATTTTTGTTATTGGAGGACTTATTCTCTTTGTAGAGCGTGATTTCTCCTCTCCTAACCATGGCATCCTTAGATTGAATGGAATTTCTAATCATTCTATCAAAACTAGGAGAATCTTGCATTTGAAGAGCATAACTCATTTCGGGCACTAAGTTGTTTATAAGATCTCCATTTTTTTTATTTAGGTATTTGTCGTGAATACCTTGCGAACATTTTTCTCCATCACTATAAGAAATTGATAAAGGATTCACCAATAGTGTGTTGTATATTATATGAGTATTGTTGTATGAATATTTGAAACAATTCTTTGAAATTTTGGATGCTTGGTGTTAATTTGGAGAACCATTCCATGGCTTGTCCTCCTAAGCTTCCTAGAAACTATCTCATTAAGTATGTTTGTTCATGCATGAATTCTATACTTAAGGCACGTAATTCTCTCACATGGTCATGAGGGTTCATGTCTCCCATGTATTTATCATACTTGGGTCTTGCCATCTTAGGTGGAAAAGGAACCATGTGCAAGTTCTTATCAAATGGGAAGGGACATATGTTCTCCAACGAGTATTTTTTTGTCGGTTTATCTTTCTCTCTTTTGAGCTCTTTAAGTTCTGTTTGCATTTGGTAAAGTTGCTTTGAGAGAATTGAAATTGGTTTTTGCACTTCTTCAGCTTTTAATTGTTCAACTTCATAATCTTTAGGGAGTTTAACTCTCATAGAAGCTAAGTGAATGAAGTACATCTCCTTGTCCGAATTGATGATTTTTTCCAATGTTCTCTGAAACTTATTTCTTTGCACAATTTTGTTATAATCTTCCCCGGTTTTGTCTTCTTTGTTATTGGATTCAAACATGGAACATTTATGATCATCTCTTTCATCATGATTATCTTCATCATTGTATTCATCAAATGCAACACTCTATCCATGGGGCATATCCATTGTGTGTGGTTCTTGTTTTCTAGTGTTAAGAGGTGTTGATGGCGAGTCTTGATTGAATATATGATTTGTTCTTGATGTCCCTCCATGATGGAATTGGATCAATCTAGGAGGTCATTCTAAATCATCAACATGATATTAATTGTGTCTTGTATTAACCATGAAAGCATAATAGGAGTCTTTTAAAAGTGTCCTGATGTGCAAAAAAGGTTTGAAACCATCCAAGTACATTTTTACAAAGGATGGTGAGCATGAGTTTGATAAGACCAAGTGATAAGTTCCAGTGCCAGAGGGTTAGAATGCCCTGATAGTGAGCTAGGAACCAAAGATGGTTGAAAGTGAAATGACAAAATGACTTGGCAATGATTGTTCAAATACCTATGAAGCATGCAAGGTACACTTGCAACTTGATTGATGAAAACTCCAGGTTGACTAAGAATGACAATTGAACCTAATAGAGAGATAAAAAGGGTATCCAAAACTGCAAAGATCAAGATTCTGACACGTGAAAAAACACTCTTGGTCCCAAATGTGAGCCATTAGATGTGATCCTAAAAAGACCAGATGCAATGTTGCACTAATAAATGTGATCCTAAACAAACTTCATTTACATGATGCGATCTTGGATTAACTAGATGCGAGCCTATTCATTGAATGCGACCTTATATACCAAATGCAACCTTATATAATAGATACAATCTTCTAACGAACTATTTTACATTTCCACTTAGTTTAAAAATGAGGGAATTTTTTCAAATGTCAGGGTTTGTATGTTGAATTTTCATGAGTCTGAAGATTTGTAAATGTATGTAACTGTTTGAGATGTATGTAACCATTTGAAAGGTGATAAATTGAGGTGATTATCTTTCATTTTGAATTCAAACACATCAAGCCAGGTTATTTAGACTCCAAACACACCTATCCTTTAAAACTTAGGATGAGATCAGAAATACTTTCTCATAAACTTAGGAATGCACTCAATGACTCCTCAGAATATGACAGTCCAACAACATGCAATGGATATTGGAGGCCATATTAGCCGAGTAGTAACTTCAAGGAGAGCTTGATATGATAAGTGTCTTGGGGAAATTAATATTTACCTTGCACAAGAATTACCAAACTTTCAGAGGTATTCTAGGTGGTCACTAGTAGAAGGAGTTTAATTCAAGCATATGTTCATAGTGTTCTCCCATAGTCTTTCACAAGTCAAGATTGAGGCGTATAATCCTATGAGTACCTAGATGAGTGTAGTCTCTCAAGCAAGATTGAAGTGGCTCCGCTCTACACAACATCCAAGCATGTCTAAGGAATGATCATCATTGTTCCAAGGACAAAACTGATTAAGTCTTCTGAGATTTTAATCTCGAGGAAGCATCTTGATTATGGTGAGGTGGAAGAGTTGGCATCTACTCGCACTCACTTGGGTCGTCCCTGGGAGATTTTTTTCCTCAACCGTCAGGCCCTCTAAAGATAAAAGAAATAAAGAGGATTGGCGAATTAGGAGTCTAGATTTTTGATTCTCCACTAGGGAAAAGAGCATAATCTCATATCCATGTCATTTTCTCCTATCAAGAACATCATGTATATTGTAAATTTCCCCAAATTTGACCTCAAATTACAATCTAAATTTTGAGTTTCTGATTTTTCCAGAGGGAAAAGAGTATAATCCTTTGGTTAGATTGGAAATTGACCTCAAATTTAATTAAATTCCTACAAAATCATTTAAGACAAGCATGATGTTTGGTCGAATCTTTGTAGGCAACCTGCAAGACCACACATTAGTAATTTAGAGAATGTTTTTCTTTCACAATCTTTGGCCTCTGTATTCTCTGTCAACCATCCTCCAAACAATGTTCGACTACTTAAAATCAATCACATGCATCAAATTCACCCATTAGTCATTAGAAATAAACTAATTATATAAATCAAAACACCAGATGTGATTCAAGAATCTCCCTAAATGTGATGCTTTACCATATGTGATTAAGGATTTACTAAATGCGACTAATAAAATTAAATGCGATCTAGAATTTACCACATGCGATTCTTTCAAGATGGGGTCCTAGATTTCCAGGATGTGAACCAAGATTTATCGGGTGTGATCTTGTTCACCAGATATGATCCTTTTCACCAGATGTGAATCTGCACTATAAAATAGAGAGCTAAAATGATGGAAATCTACTAAAAAATGAGGTAAAATTTGGTCTGACCCACGGTGGGCGCCAAAAATGTGTATGTGTTTATGTGTCAATCACATGTACCTACAAATCTGCAAACACAACACTCTATAACTCATTAACTCAATTGTTAGCATAAGAAATCAATCAAAACATAAAAATCAAAAGCTAGTTATAGCTGCCTATTTATAATGAGTTTGATCTAACTGTGATAATGCTCTCAGAGTTATGCTTTAGACCAGTGATATACAATTATAAAATGGAAGATTCAAATTGCAAGAAAGCCATTTGTATGCATCTTAAGCTAAAAACATATCAATTCTACATTCATTTGATCCTATTATGAAATTGAAGTGTTAGCTAATTATCTTGATGCATGAATTTAGTTCTACAACATAAGCTTAATGCAAGATTGGAAAAATTAGGATCTCTGATGAGCTCAAAATTTACTCCTTTTATGGAGAATGAGGTAAAATGAGTGTCTGAGATTTATTCTTGATGAGTTATTAGGATTGAACCTTGCTTGATCCATGTGTGTCAACTCCCATTGGTCCATCAATTGACTTTGTCATTTAGTGGTGAGTTGTAATTTAGGAGTATTTATTAATTTGCTTTAATTAATTACCTTAGCCAATGGATTTAATGAGGTTGATTTAATTAAATAGACCAAAGCAATCAATTAGAAATTAATGATAGACCACTAATAAATGATGCTTGATTTGAGGGTTTTTATTGATTTTAAAGAATTATGCTAATAATCAAATAATCTGATTATAATAATTGAGAGGGAGATCTTTAGTTAAGGCAAAATAGGATCTTTAGCTCAATTTAGGGTGATTACACCATTTTTTTAAACTAGCAAATCTTTTTTCTTTTGTTGATGAGAAGGTTGACCATTTGTATAAGGATCAAGGGACAATGCCGCCACTGTAAAAGAATCTATGTGGTTGTATTCTCCACTACCTTTGTTTTTTATCTTTACCTAGGATAATGTAGATACAAGGATGGTGTCTGGGTATTGAATGAGAGTGACAAAAAGGAGTTTGGGCCAATATTTTTTTTAAATAGGGGTATTCTTTAGTACGCCACAAAGACAAGTGTTATGATTTAGGTTTACTAAGTGAAGCCCCCGTGGGCCCTCTAAGAAAAATAGATTTGAGTGCTAATAATGCTTTTCTCTTGCACCCAATACCACAAAAGAAAGGGGAGAGGATAGTGTGCATTATAGGTGGGTCCACTCTACACATCTATAAGAACTCCAAAAACATAAAACATGGCGTTCTTTTTAAGCCCAAATAAAAATTCCTAATTTAAACAAACACATAAAAGCAATAAAAGTTTGTTTTAAAACCCAAATAAAGATTCTTAATTTAGTTGTGTTTGTAAAAAGGCAACCCCCTACAAAGAATTTAATTTAGGGTCTTGGACAAGAGAAACTTGCACATACATTAGTAAAATCCCTAAAATAATAGCAAGGTTAGCAGGTTAGGTAAAAACAAATTGAGTAAACTTGAAATTAACATAAAATACAATCCTATAGGAACATAGAGTGTTCCTACAGGTGTTCAAATTTTACCCTTAATCCTGGTGATGCTTCTGTCAATCTTGCAGAACTTGCAGAAAATATAGAAAATAGAAAACAAAAAACAAACAAGCATTCTCGCAGGTTTTCAGAGCATTCCCAAAATAGTTAGTTCTTGGTAAAAAATATTAGTGCAAAAAATGATAAAATTACTAGGAACAACAAACTAGATTTTGTGTTGGCAATCTCGTAGCTTTTACCCGTGTTCCCACAAGATCTGCAAATTAGAGAAGACATAGAATTGAAATTAAGTGGGATCGCGTTCCTATGAAGATATATGCAAACCCGCTAGAAATTAGAGCATTCTTGTAGAATATTGAAATTGTACCCGCATAAAAAATAAAATTTCCTAGTGCTAGACGAGGATTCAATCCCACAAATTTTCCTACAAAATGTTAAAATTTGTAAATAAAAACAACTAAAAATACTGAATTGTTAGTTTTGACCCATGTAGTGGGTCCCATTAAGCATGCTAGAATGTGTCCAAGGAATTAGTTAGTTCAAAATAGACAACATATACAAGCTAAAAACTCAAAAAACTAAAACTAAACAACATCAAGATAAGATAAAAAATACAAGAAACACAAAAAGAGCATGCAAACCTCAATACAAACCCATGAAGTCTTCTTGATGTGTAGATTTTATTCAAGAGATTTGATGTGTGCTCTAATTTGTTTCTCAATCTTCAAAGTATAGAGTGATTTTGAAATTATAATACTATGATAAAGGATTATTCAGATTCATACTAGCATTATAACTTTGCATAAAAGGTGCCTCCCAATGAACATCTTGCTTCTAATTACTAGCAGGAAGTGAAGAGCACATAGTGTTATGATAGATTCCATCCTTGTAACATGATCTAGAGGTACATAATGATCTATGAGTTTTAATCCTAATGGGTAGGAGTAGGAGTGTAAGAGGTAGTTTGAATTCTAGGGTTTGCAGGAGTATTGCATGAGTAGCTCCTTATGGGGAAGAAGTTGAAGATGAAGGCGACATGAAGATGTAGACTTTGTTATTGGTGTTTGGATAATTTGTGGCTTAGGTATTTGGCTATTTTGGATCCTGTGTAGTTATGTTTGGAGGTCCATTGTGGTGCCCTTGTTTATGTGACTAGTTGTTTCTCCTAGTTCAACTGTCTCTTGCCTGACTGCGTTTGAGCATCACTTTTGTTATGAACTAGTGGCTCAAGTGTTGAAAGCTTGGTTAGTGTTCATAAGGACGAGTGGTTGGATTCATATCCTACCCTAACAGGGTTTTTGGTTTCCATTGTGTGTCGTAGAAGGATTTCTTCTGATGATGGTGATGAGGATGGTGGTTGGGATGTCTTTGTCCTGGTTCTCTATTGTTTCGGGCTTTGCTCTTTTTTGGCTAGGTTGCTTCTTGTGGCTTCGACATGCTCTATTTTTCCTACCTCACATTTTTGGTGCTCCTACCTAGTGTTTTGTCTTTGACCCTTCTTTGGGGGTCCTTGGCCTGATTCCCTCTATGTGTGTTATAGGGGGCCTATCTTCCTTTTGTGGTGGATTGGCTCTTTGACTGCCATTTGGGGTGGATCATTTTTGGAATTTCTATTTGGGAGGATGGGTCTTATAGCTCTCTATTTGTTATTAATTCTTCCTTTTCTTGTTTCTAGCTCCTTTGTGGCTTTTGGGTTTCTCTGGTTGAGCAAATTTGAGGTTTGGAGTTGTGGTGTGGGTTGTGGTCATCCTAGTTGGGGTTGCCTCTTTTCTTGGGTGTGCCTCTACTCTTTTCACTCTCCTTGGTTGATCTCTATGAGCCCCTTTGTTCATTAATTATGTGCAAAGATGGGGTTTAGAGTGGCGTTCTCCCTCTTTTGGATGTGTTAGTTTTGGTGGTGTTGTGCTTCTATTGGAGGCTATGGATTTGAATCCCTTTTGTGGGTTCTTGTTTGCTTTCCTCCTTGCTAAGTTTTACTAGATATGCTCTTGGGTCCCTTTTTCCAAATTCTTAAAGCAATGTTTTGTTGGCGGTTTCTTCACGGTGGGTGTTTGTTCTTTTGATGGCACAAATTTTCTTATTTGCCAAGTGGTTGCTGGAATTTTTCAAGGGCCCTACCTGTCTATTTTTAGTTAGGGTTTTTTTTCTGTTGAGGTCTTGTATGGCCTTGTTTTTTCCAAAGGATTTTTTTGTACATTTCCTAAATGGCTATTGTTTTAATCATGTTCTTTCACAACCACCCTATTCTTGAGGTTTTTGAAGATATGAGGATGTTGTCTTTGTATGTGTTTTTTGTGGATGTCACGTTCAGTTTGTTGGAGCTACTCTTCATTATGGTGCCACCTATGGGGTTTTATGTTTCTTGCGTTCTTGGAGGTGTTGAAGTGTTGCTAGAGGGGTTTGGTGTCTCTCCTTTGTGGATTTACCTTGGCTTCCATCAAGGTCCATTGGAATTTTGTGCAGATGAAAAATATGCTCTTTTGATGACTAGAGGTGTGGTGGGATGTGTTCGATTTGGTGGAAAGGTGATACTCCAACTTATTGATGGGCTTGGAGATGTTTACGGGTCTTCTTTGCTTCTCCTTGCCATAGGATTGAAGATGGTGCCTACCCCAATTTCTGGGGTTGAGTTCTTCTACCCTTGTAGCTGGGTTGTGATGGATTTTGTTGTTTCTTTCAGATTTTTTTGTTGGGAATGTCCATTTTGGTGCTTATGGATAATGGTCTTGTTTATTTTGGTGGCTAGTTAATTATTAATAGTTTTCAAGGGCTTTCTCAAGTCTTTATTTTTCTTGTTGAGTTTTGTAGTCGACTTGGGGGCTACACTGATCCCTATTGGGGTGGGATGTATTTTTCTATCCATGATGAGGACTTGGCACACTCAGCTTGTTTCTTCCTTTGTCGTGGTTCTTATAGAGGTGGAAGAGTCTCCTATGGAGGTGGGGACTTGGTCTGTGAAGGAGGAAGTTAGTGACTTTGGGCAGTTTTCTCCTTTTAATGGTTTCTTGGATGGAGGATGGAGTTGTAGTTTTCTCTTCTATCTGTTAATCTCTTCCTTCTCTAATCCTATTGAGGCAGGCTCCTGGTCTGTTACTATGGAAATCATTTTTATCAAGGGAGGTTCTTTGGTTGGAGGGGCGTTGTGCTTTACTTCATAGCAAATTTTGCTACCATTTTGTTACCTATTGTGAAGGCTTGGGGAGCCTTTCAAAATCCCTTTGGCATTCTATCCCACCTATCTGGGTGCTATTTGTCTATTTTTAATGGTCTATTTTGGCCTATGTGTTGTAAGGTCAGCTGTGACCCTTTGTTCTATAAGAGGCCTCTTTATGGTAGGCAAGCAATTTTATTGACCGTGTGCCCTCATGACCTTTACATGTAACAACAAACACCTTTTGTAACGTGTTGTTGTTCTTTTGGCAACCCTTGGGCTATGGTTGTGTAAGGGTCAACCCCCTTGTTTTGGCTGCTAAACTTAATAAAAAACTTTGCATAACAGGTGGATGATGAAAATGAGGAATGAGTCCTCACTTTATAGGATTTGCAAGGGATGAGTGAATGATTGGGATTGAAGGATATCAAGGTGTTCAGATGCATTTTGGGAGAAGCACATGGATTGTGCTTTCTCAAACTCATAGCATTGAGACAAGTGTCATAAGGAGAGGAGTTGAGAAGACATTGGGGGTGGAGTATATTTTCCATAAAGGCATTTCTTGTCTCACACTCTAAAGGTCAAAATTGGGGAATGTGACCATTTTGGAGAAGTGGGAAGAATGAATAAAATATTTCTTGGAGGGGATACATGTTTAAGAAGCATAAGGGGGCTCTTACACAATGTGGGTGTGCATTTAAGGTTGACATGAGGTATGGTTGACTTTGATGGCTAATTTCTTTGATTAAGAATGTGCAAATGATTAGAGAATGGATTAGGCTAAGATTAGGATTAATTAGTGGGCAAGTGAGATATGTTGGGTTGGAAGCATGGGTTAGGTGGTTGGAGTGAGGGTAGGTAAGGATTAAATTTAGGAGTCATGCGCTCAAATAGAATTAAATATGTTTATTTAATTCCAAGTGGAGAAATTTGGGAAAATAGAAATTAATTTAGATATGTAAGTGTATATATTTAAATTAATAGAATAAAGGATATTAATTAAATGGCTATTGGTTCCCATTAATTAGACTAAAGCTAATTAACTAAACTACATTAATTTAGCTATAAAGCTAACATTACTTAATTAAATAATGTGTAATTATTTAATTAATAATGTGAGTGAGATGACTAAATTTGATTAAAGTCGTTGATCAAATTTAAGTGTCTACAACAAGAGCTTGCAATGCAATGATATGAATGACTATTGAATTGATGATTTTTGGATGCTCATATAAGAGTAATGAGTGAGTATATAAAGTACTTACCACCTAAGAGATTACAAACACAACCAATGTGGGATAAAGTTTAGAAATAGTAGCTATAACTACCCTGCTACAAATATTAAATGCAAGATGCAAAATATTAAATTACACCTAAGATAACTATCATTAAATGATTGTAGCATGTGCTATTAAGCTATCCTAAGTAAACTCAATAAGAGAATTTTATTTAGTCCAACATACTAAATATTATATTGGTAGCTTCACATGAAGCAAATGTGGCACACAAAACTATAATTAATTTATTTACACAAAACTATAATTAATTTATTCTATTACAGTTAACAAATTTTGCATTAAAATTATGCTTCCATTTTTAATGTATGGTTTTGTCCAACCCAAACAAACTCAAGCATGAATTTTAAATTAATATTTTATTGTTTGTTATACAAATTTAAGAATGCAATTGTTTTCCAATCATGCAAAAAGTGGAGTTTTTTTTTTTTTTTTCTCTCCACGAGACAAGAAGCAAGGTAAGAATTGTTTATTTTCTTGTTTTCCATGTAATCTTTTTTTTGTTTTGTTTTTGTTTTAATTTAATCTAATTTTAGTTTTGCATTGAAATATTGAATTAACTCTAAAAATAAGATTTTAAATATATTAAACAACTATCCATTTAACCACAATATTTTAAACTAAACAATATAATTTCAAGTATTTAAATAACAATGATTATAAATTTATTTTATTTTTCATATAAATAATGATAATTGAAATAACAAAGTTATTCATTTAATTTTTCAAAACAAATATGCAACTGTTTAAAAGACAATAATAATTAAATAACAAATTAGCTAAAACATTGAAAACTAAACAATTATTTTATTTAATAATAACAGTAATAACTCAATAGTCTTTGGATATGTAGTGTTGTGGTTTAAACACTTCGGTGGCAAAGAAGCCACCAAGGTTTAAACCTTGTCTAGGACACTGTGCTTGCAGGCCTTGTGCCTTCGTTGGGTCATTGTGCTTGTGGGTTTGAACAAGTGAAGTGTGGGGATGAGGTCCCTCATTTGTTGCCTCACCAGTTCATAGCTTTAGGTCAAAAGAGTTTTATGTGGAGTTAGAGGGCGTGTCATCCTAGCATCACTAGTCATGTTAAAAAGTTTATCATACATTTCATTTTAAAATAATAACTCAATAGTTAAACTAATACTAAACATATAAATTAGAAAGTACTTTTATTGACCAAATAATAAATTAATCCTTTTTAATTTACTAATCTAAATAATATACAAAATTTAATTAACTTAAAAAATGCATCGTATCTCATTATCATACATGTAACATTCATTTCAGTCCATACGTGGCCATTGAATGAAAAATGCAATAATGCACAAGTATATGGCGTGTTCAAGATTCCTTCATATTCAAAGATGCCAATCAACTAAACACCCTTACCTTGGCCATGTTTCCACCTTCAATATTGTGCCTGCATTCATTCACACTCAATTTTACATCAGTAGGGTTAATCCATAGACCAAAAGACAAGCCACACATGTGCATTATATCATCATATACACTAACATATGCATCAAAATCAATTACATCCATAACATCACACATAGATCAACACATGACACCATCAAAGGTCTAATATACTCTTTCCATACAAGATAATGTCATAACTATGAAAGCAATAGTTCGGTATGTGACATAGTCTTAAGACTTATGTTAGTTTCGATTACAAAAAACAATTCATTCACAAAATAAGAGGTAGATAAGAATTTTGAACTCAATTGATATATGTAGCATGTATGTATATGTATGTGAATGATTTTAAAATCATATTCAATTCCAAAAAAACATATTATTATCTTTTCATTAAATACATGTAAATTCAAATTATATAAATAGAGTAAAATAAGGATTGCGACATAATTAAAATAAGCCATTGAAATACAAGAAAAACTTGACAACACATTCTTAAGGAAAACTTCATTCCCCTTCAATTCATCTATTCTTCAAGTTTATCAATATAAAAGCTAAAGAGAGTAGAGGATAATGTTGCAAGGTGTGTGCCCTTGGTCTCCTTGTGCTGTATAGTGCAACAGTTGTTTGTGACATGGCTTAACCACCTCTTGTGCTTGTATAAGTCAAGTGGTTGTATCTGACATTAACGGATCAATCTTTTGGTGCAACACCAACCAAAAATTAGTATGAGAGTCGTGGTCACGGGTTCAAACCCCATGCTTGCGCTAGGGGGGATTGTTGCAAGTTGTGCGCCCTTGGTCTCCTTGTGTTGTGCAACACAACAATGGTTCATGACATGGATTAATCGCCTCCCGTGCTTGCATAAGTCAAGTGGTTGTATCAGACATTAACAGGTCGATCTTTTGGTGCAATGACAACCAACATATAGTATATAACCTTGCTTAACTTCAATGTTGCTCCTAAATTTTTTTAATATACCTCTATGAATTCTAATTTTTACGTGAACTTTCTAAAAACTATGGACAATTAGTCTAAACTATATTGGGATACTAATATCGTTCATTATACACCATAATTTATATGTAGAAACTTTGTCAAAAGCTTTTTTTGAATTTGACAAAACAACAATAAGCTTCCCACTTCCCATTCCTAATTTTTTCAATGATACACTTCGCAATCAATTATTGAAATCTTCCTTTTAACTTCTTTTCTTTTTCTTTTTCTTCTACCTTCTTTCAAATTTATGCTCATCAATAGTACTTCCAAGCACTTCCAAATTAAAAGATTTTGATCATCGTAATGTATAGACAAGTAACAGTAGAATAAAGGTATTGGGAAAATGTCTATACAATATCAACAAGTCCTTAATAATTAAATTAAAAATTAGAATATAATTATACTTTAATTTTTAATTTAATTATTAAATACCAAAATTGTCCTTGTCCCAAACTCTTTTGATGTCTTTTTGATGCATGCATAGACATTTCCTATCTATTGAAGGAGGGGAGAAAGAGAGGAACATATAAGAAGGGCTAGGTGGATGGAACCAGGCCTGGAATTTGATGATCGTATTGGTCATTTTTTCACTCTTGAACTGTATATGACAAGCTGAAAATTTATTGGACTGTATAGATTAATACACTATTTTTTTATAAAGCCATCAATATGACACTTAAATTTATTAAGAAGCCGTCTATATTTGTTGTAGACAATATAATATTATATTTAATAAAATAAATATGTTATTTTAAATACTATGTATGTATGTATGTATGTATGTAAAATATTATAATATAAATATATTTAGTTTGTTTATTATATATTTACTAATTTAGAATTTTTTTTTTGTATTAATAATAGAGGGATCAAAATAGTTTATACAACCAAAAGGGAGGCAAAGCCTCAACCCACAAACAAAGTATAACGACCTACTACATTCCAAAAGATACAAAGTTCATCAAGTTGCAAAACGAATAGTTGCTGAATCTTGATGAAGCTCTTCATTATTTAGAATATTTTTAAAATAAAATATATGAATTTTAAAAACTTGCTTTACCAATTTTTTTTTTGTATTAAATATAGTATTATCAAAAGAGAATTTACATCACGACGCAGTTCCCAGTATAAACAAAATTCAGAGGCAGGGCCTCACACGATAGTATCAGAGTTTAACATTTTTGATCTTCAAAACATAGACAAAAAGTAAACTTAAGCTAAGATATTATTATATTCATCGACCCAGGCAGTCCATCCCTGGGTGCCCTCCATCCAAACGATATTCTTCTTCTTCTGAATCTGGTGCAGGTTAAGGATCATACTATCAGAGGCCAGCTTATTGTTTTTCTTTAGTTCCCGATTGAAATCCTTGACGATTCTTTCAAATAGGTGCAAGTTGTCAATATGTTTCCTCCAGGCATGAGCATCCTTGACTTCGTATGAGAAGAAAGTGGCGTGACCACTCTTCAGCAGTCTCTTGAACTTGTCTTTTTCAACCCTCATTGTGATTTGAATCTGCAAAAAAAATTTGAAATATGTGAGACTTTTGAAAGGCTCAGTAAGCAACCTGATACTACCTTGAAATCTTTCCTCATTCCTGCACTTCTAGAGCTGTCACAGAACATTAGAAGATAGGATCTGCCAGAACAAGTTAAGCTCTTTATTAAAGCCGATAATATGACCAAATATAACCTCAAATATATTAGCATCAAAAGGAATGAAAATGTTAAACATACGCCAAATTTCTTTGGCAAAAGTGTAGTAAAAAAAGATATGTCTGCCAGACTCAGGGGAGCCACAAAAAAGATAGATTTGTTCAGAGGAGAAGTCCTGTCGAATAGGGAGTCTGTCCAAGATTAAAAGCCATTTAAAATATTTAACTTTAGGTTCAATAGGGGACTTCCAGAATCTATCAAAAATCTTCTTCCAATATGAGGGATCAAGCTTAGAGTACCAAATTTTATTGATATGTTCAAGAATGGAATCATCTTGGTTGATCACGTTGTATATGTTCTTGGCTTTAAGTTTATCCATGTTAGAACCATCATGCCATTTAACTTTTAAAAGCCTGTCCGAGTCAATGTGGCAACAGTAGGGCGATTCTTACAGCCACTAACCAATTTAAAATATTAGTATGCAATATACATATTTTTATATTATTTATTACATATTTATATTAATTTAAAATCTTTTTTAAAAATAACACATACAAACTTAGAAACTTTCTTAATTAATTTGATTTTTTTTTTTGCATATATTACTAATTTATAATTATTTTTATAATTTTATATTAATTTTATCACGAAAAAAGAATCTATATAATTTATTATATATTATTATTGATTTAAATTTTTTTACTAGTTTATATTTGTTTTCTAAATTTTATATATATATATATATATATATATATATATATATATATATAACACAGAATTTTCATTTCTTATAACATACAAGTCAATTTTATCTCAATTATATAATATAATACATGTTTTAAAATAATAATTAAATTATTTTCATTATTTTATTAAGGATAAAATATTGAAATTAAAAAAATTATTAAATTATTCGTAAATTAAAAAAAAAAATTTGACAATCAATATTTATTTTAAAATATAAAATAAAAGACATTAAAATGACCAAACCGTCATTAAAAAAAATTATATAACAGATGAGGATGAAAATTCCAGCCTCGAACCATATTTACTTTCTCATCTTCAAGAGCACAACGGTGGTGATTGGACGACCCCACCCTTAATCTAACTTTTCCTGAACATCCTTTTCTTCGGTGGGGGTCTCTGGCTTCCTGCTTGCTGGTGGCGAGGATGGAGACTAATGTTTTTACATGTGCGTGATTGGAAAGATTGTTAACCTCCCCACTTTTAGACGCTATGGTTCAAAATAGCCTTGGAGAGCTCGTCAGAAGTCTCATGTATTATCTCCCCAAAAATATGAGAACTCTGTGGCAGGTATAAGATATGATTATGGCTTCGTCTGCAATTAGTAAGCCCCCAATACCGTGCTCACAAATCCCCCGCGGAGCAATACTAATCAATCCTCACAAAACGGTTCTAAAACAATGTACAAGCAGTCTTGTTATGCAAAACAAGATACCCATTATACAAAGTTGTGGCAGAGGAGGGAGGAATCATGCAAGAGATGTGAAGGTTGCAGCTCTGTACGAAATTGAAGATGTGGATATACCAACATCGATTGAAATGCAGCCCATTACCTCGGAGGAGCACTTTGATCAAGTGCTAACTCAAGCCCGACAACGTTCACAGCCTGTTATAATTGACTGGTGATTTCCAGGGCACTTTTCTTCTGGGCTAGTGTTTTCTCATCAAACAGAACTTGAGGCCTTATGTTAACTTCATTTCCCCTGCTTTTCCTTCAATTTAATTTCATTCTTTGAATAAATTTCTTTTGCAAAGCATGGTCCACCAACAGCTTCCAAGTTGTACTTCAGGGGGTACATGAGTGCATTTAAGGGTATCTGGACTTTTAAGTATAGTATTTGTTAGTGTAAATGAGATTTCCACAGTCCGTATACCGTGATAGGAAAGGCTTCTGGAACAAACTGTTTATGTTTTGTTTGGATTAAAGTTCCGGATCACATTTAGTGGTCCACCATCAAGATGAACTTTTAAGCTGGTACTCAATTTTTTTTGGCAAAATCTTTCTACTGTAAAAATAGATATAGGTTTTATAGGCTAATATTTACGAGAAAAGTATATTCCACCTGGAGGCATCCACAACCTAGAACTCAGTTCCTATCCTCATGGCATTTTTGTATTCAAATATTTTTTCAAGAATTTTCCAGGCATCCCGACCAATTGCATTTTCCCCTCTCATTAAAACGGGGACTCTATAAAACCCTTCATGGCCTATGAGGTAGTTTTTCTGTTTGTAAATCTCGGGGAGTTTAATAATTCAATGTATATATTGTATAAAAATTTGGGGAAAATTAATGTTTTTCCTTCTTTTTCGTTTATCCCACAAGAAAGTCCAAGTCCTTATTTATAGAGATCGAATTGTTCTGCTTCTCTGCAGTGGTATGATAGAGCTGGATTTGTCTAGTGCTGTTATGTTTTCAAGTGGGGGTTGTCAAAGATTTTGTGTAGTCATTTTATTTATACACAGAGCTCTGTTTTTTGTGGCCTAGTAGAATGTATGGTGACCATGTTTGAAAAGTTCAACAGGTTTGAGATGGGCATTTCTGCTCAAATTTTCAGGATTTCAAAAAAGTTAGGAAAAAAGAACTACAAATTGATTATGATTGGGATAATTGTCAACAGGAAAATACTAAATTAGTGAATCTAACAGCCGATCCTTTCACCACACAGTTTGCTGTGGGCTTTTATGGACCATTTGAACCTCTTTCTGTGGTGGGATATTTTTCAACATTGACACCTCCTATATTTGGTTAGTGTTATATCTGTGATAGTTCCTTCACAACAAATCAACTATTTTCATTCATTTTTAAATAAAGCATTATATGCTTTTTTTTGGTCGGTCAATATTTGTTGTATATTATTAATAATAAAGTAAAGTTTTACATTGAAAGATAATCAACATCCAAAATAGCAGATCCCCCACACCCTGCTACAGCCTACCACCCCAACATATACCAGATTGCATTACAGCAGTATCATTATACCAATTATCTATGCCCAACACTGCCTGCCCTATGAACAAAGTTGGCATTCAGCGATTACAATTGGCTATACATATTTCATCCAGTGCCATAAGAGAGTGCATTTCAAATCAGAACTACCAAAAAATCCGATCAAACATGGCACATTATCTACCCTGATTACAAAAAAACTCAAAATTCACCAACCCGAGTGCCATTTATGTCAAGAAATTCAAAAAGAACAGTCAAAGTTCACACCCGGAGGAGACACGAGCCCCTACGTCTCATGAGTTCCTTCCATCTCGGCCTCTTCCACGGCCACGGGCGGCATTACCTCTTCCCCGTCCACGAGTTTCTCAACCACGACCTTGCCCATGTCCTTGCGTGCTCCTTCCACCGCTGCCCATTCGTGCTCCACTGCTGCTGGGTTCTTGATTGACAGCAATTTCCTGGTTCTCGCCCCTCCAATAGTCTGCAGTTTGAAATTTGAGTTTACTGTCCATGCTCCTTTTCAAGCCAGATTCCAGCACCAACTCCCAATCATGAGTTTAATTGCGGATGACATTCCACATCCTCCTGGCCTCACCTTTCCTGTGCTCTCTGTTTTCCAATGAACATCACAACAAAAAGGGATGTACATGATGTGGGTAGCCAGGCATATGAACCCAATCCCCCAATGCAGTAACAAACCCATGCCCTGGTTCAACAAATGACAAAAGGGCAGGCAGACCTTGTCGCCATTCTGGTCTCACACATCGTTTCACCACTCTTCTCACCTCCTCAATTCCATCCAACTCGAGGCCCCAAGCACAAAAAATGGAGGAAATATCTGTATTAGTTCTGTACTTATACTTGGCTATCATATATTCAATCCCCAACAAACCCCTCACCATAGAAAGGAAGAAAGGGTCATCAGTAGCAAAGACAATCTTCAACCTTTCCTCAAAAATTTTGCCCCAGAAAGACATTTGTTGCTTGGTGGCTTGCAAATTGAAATTCGTCTCCATCTTCAGAACCAGGCTTCTCAGACCTTCTGTCACTGCCAAGATGTCAAATCTGGTTGCAAATCATTCCTTGATACAAACCAAGGTCGTGGGCAGCATGCGAAGTAATGGGTTTGTACCCTGAATCACTCCATCATCCTTCGCCATCATTGCTTCATAAACGAGGTTACATCACTCAATGTCATCAATTGCCATGAGACCGATATGCCAAATACATCACCAACTTGGTTCACGAGTCAGCAAAACAATCATTTGCAAACATATCAGGATGTCAAATTTAATGCCAACTTGGACAATGTGTTAGCAAGGGAGTTCCCTTACCTATATATGTGGGATACTTCAAAATTACAAAATTTTTCCAACTTCTTTCGTATAACCGTAATAAAGTTATCAATCTTCCATACATGAGACCGGTCATTTGCAATGGTATTTACTATAATCTGCGAACGCCGAATCTCCTTTAAGGTGGAGTTGTTCCACATTTATGCGTTTGGCCATTTCAACTGCTAGAAGGGCAGCTTGAGCTTCTGCCTCATTATTTGTACCATCTTCTAATTTCTTCGATTCAACCGCCAATATATTGCCTGAAGCACCCCTTGCCACACAACCAGCCCTTGATGGCCCCGGGTTGCCTTTCGAGGCCCCATAGAAATTTATTTTAATCCATCCATCATCTGGTTTCATCCATGCCACATCAACCCTAGAAATGCATTTTAATTTTTATGCTTATTCATTTCTTTTTACATATAAATATTTCATTCATCTCCACTATCAAAGTCATGAAAGAATTACAAGCAGTTGCTTAAATAAGCCTTATAGAACATTGTGGAACTTCATAAGCATTACTGGAATTCAACCCTACTAGCCTTTTACTTGTTGTAGAAATCTACAATATGAATTGCATGATCACGTAGGATTTTTAGACAAACATATAAGCAATTGAAAAGTTATAGATTGAATGCTATTTCCACTAAGTGCTGGAGGAATATTCGATTTCATTAGGGCGGTTGAAGTTCAAATTTTGTCTTTTATCGGGTGTCTTTGGCAGTTCTAAACTTATCCCCATACACACTTGTAATGTCAGCAAACTGGTTTTACTATGAAATATTTTTATTTTGTACTTTTCTAATTACTGGAAACAAGAACAAAGTTAAAAGTAAAACAGTAAATTCAATTAAAATTAAGTACCAATATAAAATCCGTTTGTTATTTTCTGAAAGTTTGCGAACTGAAATAATATGAAATGCAGATAAGTATAGCAAGCTATGACAATATGAAACCCCTCTTCATATCATAATATTCAGATTTAACAACGTTGCATGGACAACAAACATCACTCTTATTGCATATGGAAATATAACTTGGAACTTACCAAATCTTCACAAGGAATTGTGCAGTGCAAACCTGTTACATGCTACAGCAACTCAGAACCCCATTTGCCACTCCAACATTGTGTGATATACCTGTGGTTGGGCAGAATATATGGTGCCGCAGACTTCTAGGTACTTTCTGAACTGTATCGGCTGGCTTTAATGCTCTGGACAGAACCTGTAGTCTCATGATACCCTTCCAAGTTGGTCGCACATATAGTGGATACTACAACAGTCAAATGTAAGGTGCAACCTGTGCACAATAGTCTGTAGATATTTCTGAATGGCAATAACTTATGCTGCTGTAGCAATCAGCACATGAAAATTCTCAGAACTCTGCTACGATCCTTACATCACCAATATCTACTCCCAAATGAAGCATAACAGGGTTGTGCTCTTCTGGTAGACTGGTGCGGCTCCCAGGTTAGCAACAACAGAAAACGTATAGATAAAACTCTCCTCTAATAGCTGGCTCACCCTTTGTAATGTGTAATGAATGACGTGGCTGGACGATGGATAGATGCAGTTCACCAAATCAGCAATGGAATATGGGAATAAACTTTGAAAAATTGAAAAACAATGGCACTCCAGCTGAACAGCTACAATTCTCCAATATATGCTTGCAAATACCAACTACTCTAATCTAAAAGTTTGAAGATAAATTGCCAAAATCAGCTCCAATGCAAACTCTGAATTGGAATTGCCCTTGATGGAGACGAGGACTTTTGTCCTCAAATCTGATGATAAAAATCCAAGAGGGTTTTCGTCTGCTAAGATCTCCTAACAGCCAAAGGTTTTTGTCCTCAGATGGGAAAATTGAACACAAGGCTCAAATGTTGAATTGCAAAATGGAGACAAGATAATCCCAGTGTTACCCGAGTTTCCGGGACGAGAATGGCAGGGGACGAATTTCCAGGACGGCAATTTTTTTTGCCAAGTTTGGGGACGGCAAAGGGGACGGCTATATAAATATAGGGAAATTTTAAAAATATAGGGAAATTTGCATATATACATCACATTCATATGAAAGCATGGATAAAGCGTGCCATTTAAACATCATACTCGTAGAACCTTAACATACAACATTTCAATATTCAAACTCAATACTCAATATGCATCCATAATTCGGAATTCATTGTCAATATGCATGTAATATTAAAATAAAAACATACAAAAATTGAAATGCACCCAAGAACATAATTCGCCATTTGGAGTTCATTGTCAATAGCAACAAGAACAATAACCCACCTTCCAAATTGAAACACACTACTATCATTTAAGTTTGATATAAATTATCGGTGTACACATTATAGGCATAGCATTACAATTGCTTTGGAAGATAATGCTTTGCACATTAGTGCTAGTTCATGAAATAACATTCCTATGAAATACTAACATGAAAAACCTTGGAAACTGTGTAGGAGTTGACTGTTGCAGGTTTGACATTGACTCTAGAAAGGGCTCCTACAGATAGTGGATCAAGTATGTCTCCCAATGCTCTTCTCACTCTAGACTACATTCTCCAATGATCTAAATTGGGGTTACACCGTTACTCCCCTAAAACTACACCTCCAGTTCATTGTAAGTGGACTGATATTAATACAAACAAGTTTGCTATACAATTCCAATCATGATATAGGTTTGTTACAGCAAGATGACACCTTGATGCAACCTCCACTTTTCACCAAATCTTCTACAAAGGACCCAAACCAGCACAAAACCAACCTAGCACCGATGTATTGCCACAAAATGACATAAAGATGCATGTTCCAGATCTTTAATGCACTTTTCATACTTTCCCAAAAGCTTACAAACAATCTGCTATATGATTTTGAGTGTGTAGCATGATTGTAACAACATTCTTAATTTAACAAATTCTTATTGTAATGTTGCCAAATACTAATCAGAGGACCCCAAACAATATGAATTAACTACCAAACAATAATAAATATAATAGGGCAAACATGGAAGGAGGGGCCCACTTTAAAATTAAAAAAGAAAGGGTTTTATAAAATAAAAATGTGTTTTTTAAAGTGTTGATGCAGCCTATCCTATTGGGGACTTCCAAGGCGTCCCCAGCCGTCCTGGGGACTTCCAATCCGTCCCCAGCCGTTTCGGGGACTCCCAGTCGTCCCCCCAATTTTGGGTGAAGTCCCCGATTTTCCGGGACATCCCCTGTCATTTTTTGAAAATTGGGGACGGGGTGGGGACGTCCCCCCGTCCCGGAAACATCCCCTTTCCAGAAACGGGAGGTTTTTGGCTACGGACGTGTCCCTGGGTAAATCCACAATGAATCCAGGTGCCATTTTTTGAAGCTCTCCAATTTTGGCCCATGAATTGAAATTTCCCTCCAAAAGTATTTACAAATATTTATTATTATTAAGTGTTTAAAAACACTATTCTAATAATTGAAATAATACTATCAAAGTTATTGGGTATGCCCCTCTAGGGTCCTGGGCTTTTATTGAACGGGTGTAGGCACAAACCCTACAACGAGAGTGAGTATGGTTTGCCTAGGGTCTTCCCAGGCAATCTAGGGTGCTTGGATAGGGAAGGACCCACAGTGAACCTAGGTTCCTTGGGTGGGACACTAAACCAGGTTGCTCTTGGGTGAACCTAAGGGCTGCCCAAACTAAAAGAAAAAGAAAAATTATTTCTAGAAACATTTTTATAAACAAAAATGTGCCAAGTACTTGCCATTAAGTGATAAAATTGTGAAAATGACATGCAACATGAAGGCTTGTGTGGTTTCAAAGACCTTGATTTGGGCTTAGTGGCAAATTCTTTACCCTTTGACCCTACCTTTGTATTGGGATAGGGAATGTGTTAGAGGTGTTGCCCCTAGACCTCATTGGGGGTGTTGCCCTGAACTCCCATGAGGGTGTTGTCCCTTGACCCCACTTGGGGAGTTGGTTGCCCCCAAACCTCCATGACGGGTGCTGCCCCTCGACCCTGCTGGGGATGCTGCCCCCTCAACCTTATTGGGGTCACCACTCCTAGTTGCCACTAGTTATTAGGATCTCTTGTCACATAAGAAACTTGATTACAATCTGAGGGGTATGGGAGTGGAGAACAAAATTGTCAACTTAGACAATCATCTTTATGACCATCATAATATCATACTATCAAAGATTTAAATGTCATTATTATTATAAAATATAATATTATATGACACATCAAATGTATGTGCAAGTCTGTATATTTTTAAATTTTTTTTTGCACGCACACTTTTTGTTTGGCCAATTTTGCATCATGGAATGAGTGGAAACATGTCTCAACCACTTAAATAGTCCTATAAAGTGCAAACCATGAAGTATGCCTATTGTCTTGGCTCTTTAACTGAATTGATTCACAGAATGCTTTTACGATCCAATTATGATAGTATGCATGAATATATATATGGACCTGTAGCTTACATAGGCATCCTGTGGTTAATTTCAGTCAAGTCTTTGTATTAAATTGGAAAGCTTGATAAAGTTGTGTCAAGATGGCAACTAAGTTTTTTGATTTGTTTCTAGGATGGCAACATGGTGCAGAAAATGTATATATTTAAAGCCCAAATTGGAGAAATTAGCAGCTGAATTCTATCCAAGGTATGCATGTTTTATATCTTAGTTTTGTTGTTTCTTGTTTGCTTGAGAATTATGATTATCTGTATATAATCACAACAACCTTGTTTTAGGTGATTCTACTAGATGATTATTAGTCTCCTGTTTGAACTGTTCATGTTTGTTGTGCTTGTTTGCAGAGTTAGGTTCTACTATATAAATGTTAATTCCGTACCACAAGCACTTGTAAACCGTGCCAATGTTGTTGTAAGTTTCTCTTTAGACATCACTAGTTTATTTTCTTTGAATTTGAATAAAGTGTCATTTCAAAGTTAATTAATGATTTTTCCAAAATGTTTATTATCAAGTTTTAAATTATCCAGCTTTCAGTGAACCCCCAAAAAATGTTTCTTGGAGGCTGAGTACTTCTTTCCATTTCCAAGAAATATTTCTGGTTTCCTTAAGCCCGAGAAAACGTCATCTTGGGTAGATAGAGACTCTAAAAACCTTTCTTGAAAACTGTAAAGTGTTTTTGTGTCGTTAGGATACATTTCATACAGAAAACTTGACTCTCTCTTTTCTTGTCTTACATTAAAGCTAGCTGGCCTTGAACTCCACCAACTTGCTAGTTTCAAAAAGGAAATTACATTAAGGCTTTAGGCACTTAGCCATACTTCAAAAAATAGCGAAAGAACTTGTAAAGTAGCAAGTGCAGATTGGAGAGCCCTAACAGATAGCCAGCTTAGAAGACTTGAGCCGTTGAACCCATCAATGATTGAGCAATCAAAAAAGTCTGGGTAGAATAATTTCAGAGATGGTCATTGCTTTCATGAAGTATTCTATGTCTGATTTACTTATGTAGTTCTGATTTACATCTATGCCTGAGATTTAAATGAAATTTGTTTTCTGTCTGCTGAAGCTTTTTATGACATAACAAACAACATTTTCTGCCATTTCCTATTTCCTACATAATTTTACAAGCATATGCCATTAACATATTATAGCTATCTCCGTTTTTTGAATTCTTAGAATCTATGTTTGACTCTTGGATCAGCAGTGCTTTTCGGTAACTATATCATATCACTTCCTAATATTAGAATGTTTCTAATATTAGGAAGGTTCAGTTTCTTAATGCTCTATCGTGCTGTAGTTTGCATGCAATCTATCTTTAGATAGTTGCTAATTATTGTATCATTCGACTTGTATATATGAGCTTTGCTCATTGTAAATTTATACATTCAATATAATAATCTATTCATACACTTTTATGGTATCAGAGCCCGGTTGTTTGAAATCGCGAGTCTGTTTACGAATCTGTATGGGTTGAGATTGCTAAGGCTTTCTTTTGTTTTCATACCCCCGCGAAACCTTCGTATCAGAGCTCCTAGGGCTGTGCTTCGTCCACGACTACCACCTGTGGCGCGATCTGCAACTGCTCACGCGGCCTACACCATTCACGCGACTGGTGTCCATCCGCTCCCTGTGTCTTCGTCCGTGACCACCACCTGTGGCGCGACTTGCAACTGCTTGCGCGGCCTGCTCAGACAACACAAATCGGTCATCAAGTGTCATTTTTGACCTCACAACTCAAAAACGACCTCATTGGTGGAAGCCAACCGCGTCCGTTTTCTTCAAACAGCCATTGATATCAAGAAATCTGGGTTTTCTGAAGTTTTCTCCAGCCGACTAGGGTTTTCTTCGAAACCCTAAATAGCTGTATCGGTTTGAAAATTTTCTTACAGATTCCTGCTGGGTTTTTCGAAATCTCAACTGGGTTGGTGTCAGATTTTTCCAGGTGCCTCGGTTTCCGTGTCTCAATTTTCGAGCCAGCAGATTTGAATTTCGACTTCCGATTCTTTCTGGGTTTTTTGTCCGCATTTATGGGTACCTGTCAGATTTTTCTGGGTCAGCCAGAAAAGTGCATTGAAATCCGTGCCTATACGGTGTATACCTAATTTTGCTTACATCATGGCATCTTTGACCAATCTGATGTTAGAAGGAAATCAACGGTTTAATGGCAGCAATTACAATACCTGGAAACAGCGTATGTTGACTGTATTTGAGTATCGCCGCCTCGATGCACTGGTTTTGGGCACAAAAACTCGTCCCACCACACCAGGCACTGATCAGGACAAGTTTGATGATCGAAACAGAGAAGCTGTCATGCTTCTAAAGCTGTCTGTTACAGATGACTAGTTACCTCAGATCCCCTCTGGCAAGTCGGCTGCAGACATCTGGAAATATTTGAAGGAGCTGCATGAAACATCCGACAAGAGTCGCGCGTTCTTTCTCAAGAACCAGTTGTTCTCCATCATGATGGA
>MU225462.1:1857878-1897229 GCA_018584345.1 Thuja plicata
GTGAACTTATTGTAGTCCTCTGGTTCTTTAGTGCTTTCCTGTTCATTCTTCTCTGCAAATTCATCTATCTTTACATTTGCACTTTCAATAATTTTGTTAGAGGCTTTGTTTAGACATTTATAAGCCTCGCTCTTGGTAGAATACCCTAGAAAAATTCCTTTATCACTCTTGGAGTCAAGTTTTCCATTTCTATCATCTTTTAAGATATAACATTGACTGCCAAAATTTTTGAAATAACTTATATTGGGTGTGTATCCATACCATAGCTCATAAGGTGTCTTTTTGGTGTCTTTCTTCAATTGTACTCTGTTCAATGTGTAAACAGCAGTACTGATAGCTTCCCTCCAGAAGATTTGGGTGATGCCTTTCTCTATCATCAGCGTCCTTGCACAGTCAACTATGGATCTGTTCCTTCTTTCAGTTATTCCATTCTGCTGTGGTGTCCTTGGTGCAGAGACTTGTCTTTTGATTCCATGCTCATTACAAATGCTAGTGAATTCATCTGAAATAAATTCCCCTCCTCTATCTGACCTTAAGCATTTTAGTTTCTTACCACTTTGCTTCTCAACCATTGCTTTGTACCATTTAAACATCTTAAATGCTTCTGATTTATCTTTTTAGAAACATGACTATCATCATTGTAGAGTAATCATCAACAAAGAGAATGAAATATCTATCTCCATAATAACTCTTTGTCCTCACAGGTCCATATAAATCAGTATGGACTAATTCTAGAATTGCATCAGATGTATGGGTTTTGTTTTTGAAACTAGACTTTGTCATTTTTCCTTTTTGACAATTCTTACACATGATATTGTCGGGCTTGGTCATCGTCGGTAAGCCTCTGACATTTCTCTTTTTGCTAATCTTTATCATGTTGTCAAAGTTCACACGACACAGTCTTTTGTGCCATAACCATATGTCTTCGTTTGTAGCAATCAAACAAGTGGAGTCAGTATCATTCAGATAGAATAAGTTACCTTTTGTCTGCTCACCGGTACCAATCAGATTTCCAGATTTATTGAAGATCTTTGCCTTCTTATTTTCAAATGCGTGACCTGAATTATTCAATTGAGAAACACTCAATAGATTATAATTCAATCCATTTACTCAATAAGCATTCTCACACTTTATCTGGTTATTCAATATTATTGTTCCTCTACCTTCAACTGAACAAGGTGTGTCATTTCCCATTCTTACTGAACCACCTTTATAGTATTCAAAAGTCTCAAACTTTTGCTTATCACCGGTCATATGGTGAGTGCAGCCACTATCTATGATCCAAACATCTTTTTTGCTAATTTTAGATATGAGAGCTGTTTTTACATACCTTTCTTCATCATCATCTGAATCATCTTTTACAGCTACAAACACCATCTCGATGTCTTCATCAGATTCGGTGTCAGTATCATCATCCTTGCATTTTGCTAGGTAATTGGCCTTCTTTCCTTTGTCCTTATAGTCTCGGGTATCTCTTCTTTCTGATTGTCGGTAGCTTCTGTAATCACCTCTGTCAGACTTCTTTTCAAATGATCTGTCATCTTTTCTTCTGTTAGTACATCTTGCAACAAAGTGTCCAATCTCTTTGCAATTAAAACAAACAAGTGGTAATTTACCTTTGTATTTACCTTTGCGTCTCTACATTCTTCTGGCCATAAGTGCTTCAATTTCATCAAGATCATCTTCTTCACTTTCATTATCATTATCTTTTCTCATAGTATTTTTGTGACTTGATTTACTTATTCTCATAGAAGTTTTGAATGCAGACTCTATGTTTGGTAAGACACTATTATCAAAGTTATTCATCTCAAATGAAATCAATCTTCCAATTAAACTGTTTAGAGTAACATTGCTATTTGCTACTACTCTCATTTCTTGAATGGCAGATACTCTAATAGCATAAGTAGGTAGTAAGGTT
Source organism: Thuja plicata (assembly GCA_018584345.1). Taxonomy (NCBI): domain Eukaryota; kingdom Viridiplantae; phylum Streptophyta; class Pinopsida; order Cupressales; family Cupressaceae; genus Thuja; species Thuja plicata. The sequence goes on from MU225462.1 coordinate 1,859,797, forward strand.
CTTAGAATTTTACTTACCACTGTATCTTCTTCTAGTACACCTCCAACTCCTTGGATAGCATTGACTACCTCTTTGATTCTTGTGCTGTACTGAGTGATGTTTTCACCTTCTTTCATTTTGAGATCACCTTCTTTCTGCCTTGGCTCTCAAAACATTTTTGTCACCACCATGTACAAGCTTCAATTTGTCCCGCATCTGCTTTGCAGTTTTGCATTCTTTGACATCTTCAAATTCAGCATCAGAGAGTGAGGAAGCAAACTCTATCATACCGTTGTGTTCATGCTTCTCTCTCATTTGTTCAACTGTTGGTGCTCCTGTGGGCAACACATATTCAGTTTCTAGGAATTGAGTAACATCATTACCAATACCTTATAAGTGGAGTCTTATCCTACTCTGCCATGAGGCAAAATTATCTTTGTTCAACTTGGGCACATCTCGTCTGTTTATCTTGTGATCTTTGGCTTAGGTCTTGAAACCTTCCTTCTAAGCACACAAGCTCTGATACCAATTGTTTGTAATAACTGAGAGAGAGGAGGGGGGCGGGGGTGGGGGTGAATCAGTGGCCTCAAAAATTTATCCTTCAAACTTTAACCACCAATCAATAAACCTCAGATTATTATGTCCCTATAAGATGTATGCCATGAAATACTAATAATGATTAACTGTCTGTCGGTTTTCTCTGTCAATCCTTATTCTTTCTTGATTACCAATAAGCAGTATAACTATTTATTGAAACTCAGTAAAGAAGTAGAGTATACCGATATATCCAGAATTAATTATGTAAGATACAAAACAGTAAAAAAATAATCATACACACATAACACATGGATTTTAATGTGGAAACCCTGTTAAGGAAAAACCACTGGGACTGGTACCCCAAATTTTAACTCTTCTGAAGTGAGCCCTGTTAAGAGCCAACCCTGTTAAAGGTTACAAACACATTGTCAGGTGTGACCTTGTTAGAGGATTTTATACATAGAGGTTGTCACTTAGTATCGGGCATCTAATGCTGCCATCCTTGAATCAGCCTCTCTCTTAGACTGTCAATAGGCATCGGGCATATCCAGTGCTATTTTCATGAATCAACCTTTTTGGCACTCCTTGGGATGTACCTCAATATATAGAAGACTGTTAAGCCCTGCTCGGTTAAGAGACTTGATGCTTCAATGGTTAAACTGAAACATTATGACCTGTTCATATTGCAACTTAAATTGCAGATTTTCAGATCTATTTAAGTACATTACCTCTCTGACCAATATGTCAATTCAATCTTTGTGCTCCATATTTTCTGCTCTGTGATGCTGTGCTCATTGTTCGTTGGTGTCTGCAGAATTCCTTAGCTCTTCCTTCAGCTTGTTTGATCAGCACTGCATGAAGTTGTTCTTCATCAGTTTCTCTTCAGCATCCTCTTTCTATTCACTCCCCTTAATCTCATTCGTAAATGAATTAAGCTTGTCTCTTATATAGACATAATATTCATTGTTTCTTGATTCTTGATTCTTGGCGTGAAAAACAATCCAGCCAATTAGATTTGAAGCATAACTCCTGATTTGTCTCGTAGATATCTTCTTGCTAACTGTACAAATCAGCTTTAAATCAATCACTTATCTCTGGTCGAATAAAACAAAGTAGACAACCAGTTAAGTCCTCATTTAACTCTGCCAGCTAGATATTTTGTCATTTTCTGAACTTCTGTTCTGTCGGTCACCACTGCAGTTACTCGTCGGTGACAAATGACAGTTCCGTCGACGAGACTCCAATTAGCTTCGTGATCTCCGTCCGTCGGGCAACACTGTATTTTCTTCCATCGGGTTACTTTGTGCTTTGCTTGTCAGGCAACACTGTGACTCTGCTCGTCGGTAGTGCTGTGCATTTCCTTGTCAGGTATCACTATGACTTTGTTCTTTTCTCTATCCGTCGAGTGCACTCCGTCGGTGTTGTTTGTCACTTAGTGAATACTTGATTTGTATGCATTACTGATAGCATAGCCTTGGTTCCTTTGGTTCTCTGAAGTCTTTGGCATTATTTACATGACCATACAAATGATATCAAGTTGACATCAATGACAATACAATACATTAACTGATTTAATGTCTTGCATGATTATCAACTTAACAACTTCAAACATTTAATCAGTTACATTTCATCAACTTCCTCATCCTAGAAGTACCGGCAATTTTTGGTCCTTTTTATTTATGCCTTTGCCATGCTTCTGTTTTCTGCCAAAACCAACCATCAAGTTATCTGCTTCCCACCTGTCCCATCCCTTGATTATATCTGCTCTATGAGATGACCTGTTTGGTCAACTTGATCTCCCCCTGATGAGAGCATCCGTTCTTTGAAGATGAACCCTGGAGACTAAATTGGAGAATCGCTCTTTCTTTTGCACAGTATTTTCTTGTAGAGTTTGAAGTTTGGACTCTGGAGTACTAAACAAAATTTTAAAATCCATTTTCTCAATGATGTATTTTTTTTGTTGCTGGGAATTTTCCCCGTAAGTTAAACCTATACCTTAGTTGGCAAGACAATCTACCATTTTTTTAATGATTGTGCTTGGTGTGTAAGATTTCTGAAATTTCATATTGACTGATGAGATTTACAACCAAAAAAATTAGTTTCAATCAATTGAGTTTTGCTTATACTTAAGAAATTAATACTAATTTTGGTGTTTCCTTCTAATCTTTTCCATACAATTAATAATGCTCAATTAAAGATATATATGTAAATGTGTATTGCCCTAAAATAACCGTGAACAAAAATCACAAAATACATTTAACAAGTTTTTTTCATGATACCAAATGCAACACTGAACTAGTGATGCAACATGCACACACAAACAAGAGTAGTCGTTATGCATGATTATACCATTGTGAAACACCCAACATGCATGGAAGAAATGTGTAGACAACACACACAAAGAGGTAATGCATGCCTCCGCAAGAAAGGTAGCTTGCATCTCAACGTTACACTCTCATGATGGAAAAGAACTAATGGAGATATGATGCAATGTGTGCAACAAAAAAGAATGGCATTTTCCTCACGTTCATTCCTCAAAGGAACTAGGCAAGTGAAGCCGAAGAACATTGCCAACCCAACACCAAACAAGAAACTTGCTAATATCTATGAAGCATAAAAGAAGATAAATTAACATGCTAATCAAGAGTGAGTTAAACACGAGAAATAAGGATGAAAATGTGATATCGCCTTCCTAATTTGCCCTAGAATTTGCCTTAAATTCACAATCACAACAAATTAGGGTCAAGGTTTTGGTTCACCAAATAAAGTTTTCCTCAATATTACAATCTTGGATTCGGATCCCACAAACAACATGAAGAAAAGCATATGCAATACATGTACAACCATATATCTCATCATTTAGTCAAACTGTATCAGAAAACATATTGGGATAGTGACATGATGGGTCCGCCTGAAGCCATTTCTAAACCAAGCCTAAGAGGGATTTATATCACAACCCCTTTGCTTGGCCGCTTGTATCTTCTTTCCCTAATCACATCTCATCTCCTACCAACAATTGCCACCATGTGGAATTAGGCAGAGGCTGTAAGGGGTGACTTGACTTAGTGAGTTTCTTCTTGTCCTAGGCCGCAATGGCCCTACTAGGAGGACCTCCTCACTAGCCCCTCTTGACCCTTCTCTTACATGTTAGGTCCTTTCCCTTTCAAGGTGGGTTTCAGGCAATATGCATAAATATTCTCTATTGCCATCTTGTGGAGCCAGGCAAAGGCTGTAAGGGTTGACTTGATTTAGTGAGTGTCATCTTGTTGTAGGCTGCAACAATCCTACTAGGACGACCTCCTCACTAGCCCCTTGCGACCCTTCTTTTACACCTCAGACAACTGTAAGAATAAGGCTCAAATTACTTCCCTCTTTCATCTGTTATCATCTCAACTCCACTTTTGGGTAATGATTATTAATCAACATTTGGATTTCCAAGGTGGAAATCCACCCTTTCGAAGTCCACATGACATTGTTGCTTTCAACACCTTCTGCGACCTTTTTTCTCAAGTCATCCAAACACCCTTTACCTTCCCGATATATATGGGAAACTCGAAAGTCTTCAAATTTTATTATAATATCTCTAATCGGTCTAAATTATCCATCAAGCAACCAATTAGGTGTCACATTTTGTTGGATGGCATTAATGGTGATAAGGGAATCCCCTTCAAGGTGCACATGCTTAGCTTTGAGGGCAAGCCCACATTTTAACCCTAAAAGAGAAGTCCAAAATTCAGCCATATTGTTAGTAGTTTCTCCTAGGAATTCAGATTTCTCATATAGAATTCAACCCTAATGATCTCTGATCAAACATCCGGCACCACTTGGGCCAGGATTCCCACTTGAGGCCCCATCGAAATTGATCTTAATCCATCCTTCTTCCGGTTCTTTCCCCTTCACCCTTTCTCTAGATTGGAGGGAAGATCAACCTTCCTGCACCCATTAATGGGTGAACATGCTTATTAACACTATTCATATGATTCAGATGGAAGTTGAGGCCAATGAGGCCATGAAGAATATCCTAAAGTTCTCTGTTTTCTGCTTGTCTTGTGTCTGTGTTGTTTTTGTTGTGTTGTGATTTTTGCTTATGGATGGCTGTCGGTTTCTTGACGCTATGCTGAGGGCAGCATTTTGTAAATAGGGTTTCGGGTCCCTTCAAAATCTGTTTGAACCTCAATCAAAAATATTATTCATATGATAGCATATAGAATCATTTAGAATGTACAATTATCACATTAATTCATCTAGAAAAAGTTTCCTTTGCATCATTTCAATTCAAAGCAATGTATGAATACTATTTCTTAGTTCACATGTACTAACGACAAAGAGAGAAATTAAATTGTTTCATTTACCTTCATAACATACACATGTTCAATGATAACTCAATCCTTTCCTAGGACTGGAAGATTCATATAAACAAAATAATCTTTTTCAACATAAAATGAGAGAATCATTTCATTTCAATTTCAATACAAGAATAATAATCATAATAGCACACTCTAAAACACTTAAGTATTTATTGAATCTAATCCTTCAACATGGGTTGATCTCAAATCTTCATGAAAATGACAAAGGAATAAGGATATGCAAGTACATATGATACAAGCAGAAAACTTGTAAAATTGTTATTAAACACGATTTTACAGGAATCGAACTGCCAGACGATTTTATGGTGGAAAAAATCGTGTTTTGTCAACATTTTTTTCATGTTGAATTGCATTTAAATTGTGTATAAATTGGGAAAGAAATTCCTGCCAACATGTGAATCCCAATAACCTGTGAAAATATTATCTAATCAGCTGTTGGGTGAATTTATAAGCATATAATTGGAAACGGGAGCATGCCACCAGGATGTGATGAACAATCGTGACTCATTAATGGATTTCATTGACAACTTGCAGGTAGCTGATTTTTTGGTGAACTGGTCTCATTTTCATAGGGTGGTCTATCATACAAAAAGGCTGTTGTTTTAATTGCAGGGTTTTCCATTTGTTTGTTTGTATTAAGCCTATAATTTGTGATAGTATCCCTTTTTCAACATTTTACAGTTAAATTTTTTTTGTTTTGCAAATGTGGACCTAAGAATAATTTCCTATCTTCTCAAATTTGTTCCTCAGATGTAATAGCTGATCTATGTTATTTTGAGTTCGATATGGATTTTGAAGTATGCTTAGTGTTGTGTTGTAAAACACACGCCCCATTGCAAATGGGGACCCCCACTTTTTTTTTGCTTAGTTGCTCAGTTTGCTGCTTGGTAGTTTAGTAGGTGGTGTAGTTTGGTCTAGGTTTGGCAATGATTTTGAAGTCTTGTGGTTGGAAAAACTAAGTTTGAGTAAGGTCTTAGAGGGTACAAGTCAATCCTTAGTTGCAAGTTCAAACCTAGGATGGAGTTGATGGTTTCAACTTTCAATAGTTCGATCTGAAAATGCAAGTTGAAAGTCATAGGAATGACTAATGAAGAATGAAATCTTAATTTGCCTCTTGAATGCAATTCACTCGCACATGCACAATCTCAAACCTTGTCAAAACTCTGATTTGCAAATTGATGAAGATGCTTTTAGGAGAGGTCAAGTGATGTTCTGATATCATATTACAAACTTACAACTTTCAAAACAGAAAAGGCAAACCTTGATCACGGAGGAAAGGGATTTATATGTGAAGAATTGGAGGCAATTTGAGTAAACAATTGATGGAGTCCAACTTGAGTGTTGACACAAACCAAGAGTAAGCCTAAAAACATTAGAGAAACTTGAATTTTACATCACGAAATTGCGACACTTGAAAGATTTTGGAAAAGCATGATGTGAAATTGTAAGAGCAGGTTGGAATCCTACCTTATTTGGGAACAAAATTCCAAGCCTCTCTTGAATTCTAACCAGCATATTTGATTACAAATCCTGAGACAAGTTAAAATCTGGGTTTAGCAACAAAGCTCTCAAGCATGTTCGATTTGATCTCCATGACTTTAGCAATCGTTGCAACAAGAAAGCTTGAAGGAGAGTTGAAATCTGATTTGCTTTTGAAGAAAAATGAATCCAAACCAAGAAGGTGAAACACAATCTATGTTTGATTAATGTGAAACCAAAGGGAAGAGTCCAAATTAACAAGAAGGAAATCCAAGTTTTCAAGACCAAGTTGCCAAGACTTTATGAAAACCTTAAGTGGCTTAATGTAAATTTCCAAAAGCAGGTCAAAGATTCGACCTTCCCTTGGAAAAAATTCCAAGAACTCCCCAAATTCTGCCCATGTCTTGGTGAATGTTTTCAAGCTCCAAATCAAAATTGTTGCTTTCAAAATCAGAATTCAATTGTGTGTTGAAGAAATTTGGGCAATTCAACAAGGAAATTCAAATGTTGACAATCAGATCTGAGTTGATCAAGAGGAAATCCAAACAAACAAGGAGGAAATTTGAGTTTTAATGGCAAAGTTTTCAAGTACTTAACAAAGTGTATTTGACCTCGTTCGAAAATTCCAAGGATAGGTTGGAATCCAACCACCCTTTGGAATATTCCCTAAGAGCTTGTGATTTCTGCCTAAGCATGTGAAGAAAAATCTTAAAATGAAAGGTGGAAATTGGCTTGTCCAAAGGTAAATTCCAATCAACTCAAGGGAATGTGATGAGTTCCTTGACTTGCGATGACTCGCTGATTCTAGGCGAGTCACGAGACGAGTCGCCCCTGTTGAGTCACAGGGATTTTGACTCGGACTCGGCTGAGTCAGGCAATTGACTTATCGAGTCATGGTGAGTTGCGAGTTTTGGTGTGACTCGTCGAGTCTCGATGACGAGACTCAGTTGGCGGCAGTCTTCTTTTTTGCAAAAAAATACATAAAAAATGAATTTTTTAAGTTGTTTTTTTATCGAGTCGTACGTCATACCACTACATGAACGCCACCCTTCCCTACAGTAGTTGCAATTCCTTGAGTTCTTGTTTTTTGTTCAACAAGTAAGAGATTTGGCAGGAAGAGATTTGGAAATTGCATTTTTGGGCTTTATCAGTACTGTTTTTGGCATCTTAAAAATTCAAGAAAATGATGCACGCTATGGAGTTTTATGTGGTTCTAAAGGTGCTACGGCGCTGCCTCTTGACCCCACTGGGGTTGCTGCCCCCAGACCTTCGCAAGGGGTGCTGCCTCTTGACCCCACTGGGTGTGTTGCCCCTAGGCCTCCATTTTATTTTTGAAGTACACTACAACTTTGAGTTTGTGCAATATGAGTCATTATCTACATTCTTCCTGGATATTACTTGATGTATAATTGTCGTTTGGAAGATAACTTTTCTTTTGGGGGGCATGATGTAGTTGGCATAAATTGCCTATTGTTGTGTTTTATAATATTGGTTATCTGTCAATGTATTAATTGTCGTCAATGTATTAATTTGCATTTGTACTTATGTGATCAATGTATATTTATATATGTGATCAAATTAGATTCTATTTGATGATGTTATTGTATCTTTAAGCTTTATTCAATAATGGGTGCATGAAACAAGTTTTAAATCCTTAAAAATTTCTAAATTTCAAGGGTTTTTTCACTTTGTCGAGTTTTTGCCGAGTTTTTTTGCTGAGTCACGATCTCAAGTCACAAGTCAAGTCAGCCTTGCCGAGTCTGAGTCTGGGAACTTTGATCTGATTTGAGGGCTTGCAATGCAATTCCAAGATCCAAGATATAGAATCCAAACTTTGGAAATCAAAAAATCTGAATGACCTTTTGGAGAAAATCCCAACACCCTCCCAATTTCCAACCTAAATGAGCATGCTGTCCGGATAAATGCCTGATTTCCGATCCGGGTCTAATAAAAAATCTTTAGGCATGAACAAAATTCCCAACAAGTATGTGAATTCCGCCCAGCACTTAAATGGGTTTCTAAAATGCAAGGGGAATCTAACTTGTCCAAGGTGAATTCCACATTTTAAAGGAGAATTTGAGTTGATGATGAAGCAATCTGAATGATCGAGTGAGAATTTGATTTGTTTTGATGAACATAGACTTGCAGCCTATAAGATTTCTAAGGAGAGTTCAGAATCTGACCTGCCCTTGGAATTAATTTCTATTGGAAATATGGACAGAGAGAAGCTACAAAGATTTTATTCAGAACAATTTGTGCTTCTCCATCCTCTTTCTCATTCAAATACAATACATATTTATAGGATTCTCATATCCTATTATTTAGGAAACTCCCACAACAAATTAACTAAATATATTGAGTTGTTTTAACAACTCAATATATTCGTACCACTAATGCAATAACCTATCTAACAAACAATAACAAACCATGTGACATATTAATAATATTAAGTTGTTTAATAAACAACTTAATATTATAATACCAAATTATTTTATGCAACCTAATATTCCTAACTAATGTGAACACTAATTCCCAACACCCCCCCTTAGTGTGAACATGGGGAGATTCTACATCATGATAATTGAAGACCACACACAATAGCTCACCTAACACTATAAGAGTAGGGACGTACACATCTACTCATGGAGCCACAGATAGGGACTAACACATCTATCCAAGGTCTTACATCAAAGTTGGATAGGGACAAACACATCTATCCAATAACAAGGTTATGAACAGGGACACACACTTCTACTCACAACTATTATGATTGGGGACAAACACATCTAATCATAATTACCCAACAAATGTGACCGGAGACAAACGTTTCCAATCACATACATCATCTTGTGAATGGGGACATACACATCCACTCACAAACAACCAACAATAGTGATTGGGGACAAGCACATCCAACCACTTACATCTTCTTGTGAATGGGGACAAACACATCCATTCACTTACATCTTCTCATGATTGGGAACATACACATCCAACCACAATATAAAAGGTTTGAGAACCAAGTCCTCGTTGTCGCGTATGTAGCCACCATTGTAGATCAGTGCCACTCTGATCACAAATGATATGAGATGGTTGTCGCTGCCACCTGGAAACCGATCTTGGCTTTAGTCTTTTTGGCACGAAATGGGAAATGGAACATTGATTATTATTCCCCACCACAATGTGAAATTTCCACTTATTCATACTGAAAAAATGGAAAATGAAATGCCACCAAAACGGATAAGCGGCCCCGTTGTTGTGACTGACGAGAGGTCATGGAAATATGGATAGAGAGAAGCTACAAAGATTTTATTCAGAACAATTCGTGCTTCTCCATCATCTTTCTCATTCAAATACAATACATATTTATAAGATTCTCATAACCTATTATTTAGGAAACTCCCACAACAAATTACCTAAATATATTGAGTTGTTTTAACAACTCAATATATTCGTACCACTAATGCAATAACCTATCTAACAAACAATAACAAACCATGTGACATATTAATAATATTAAGTTGTTTAATAAACAACTTAATATTATAATACCAAATTATATTATATTCCTAACTTATGTGAACACTAATTCCCAACAATTTCCAATGCCCATTAAGAATTGTGTCACCTTTGAAGGAGAAATCCTAATTCCAAACCAATCTAGCCATGAGGGAGGTTGAGCAAGATCCAAAATGCTAGATCAAGTCGGCTCGAGGGGAGTCAAAACAAATTGTAAATTCAATGAAGATAAGTATAGGTCAGCCATCAATTGAATTGCAATTTAATTAAAAACCATAAATAGGTTGGTCCTACTCTCCTCCCAATGGTCCTGACTTTTAAGTGGACGCCTAAGAAGGGTTTTGTGTTTCATTTCAAACCACCAAGTGCAATCTGAACAACACCAAACAATAATCAAGAGCAGAGCAGACCTGTGGCTCTGCGAAAATCAGAGGTTAGTAGCTGGAAATCAAAGTAACCATTGGCCTTAATCAGATCCAATTCACATGAGGTTGGAGAATCAGAAATTTGGAAGTAAAGGAAACCTGTTAGTTTCCCAAACATAAGCATTTAAGTGCGAATTCTTTCAGACCTGAAGTTTTAAAACTCAGAATCCTTACCACATTCGATCAGGTATGGTTGGGAATTAAGTGTACAATTATAAAATCTTGAAATCAGAGGGTTCGCTGGGTATGTTCAAAGAAAATCAGATGTCACAGTCTAAATCAGGATTTAAATGTCAAAAGTTTTAAGAGTGAATTTTCATAAATCATTTTCTTTAAAAACACTTCTCTTCTTGCAAATATTTCACTTTAACACAAAGTTTCTTTCTTGTTTTGCAATGAAGTAAAGGAGAGTTCGAGGACAAAGAGGAGCTATAGCAACATCAAGGATGCTTGGATGAGGAAGTTCAAGCGAAGGAGATCTAACATCAACACGGAGATACCAAGCAAGAGGATGCTTAAGGTCTAGCATTTCATGATTCCAATACCAAGATCAATATGGGAACCTCAAGCAAGGCAGTTGCAAGTCCTCCATTGAGCAAGTAAAGAAGATCAGGATTATGGGAGTGCAAGTGCACTGACAAATTCAACAATCCTAAGGCTCGAAGGAGAAATCATGGCAACGACAAGGCAACATAGAAGAAGGCATCATTGGTACGATGATCAATGCTGTATATCCAAATTTGTTGGAAATCTCAACCAAGGATGATGATCGAATTGCAAATATACACATCTCATGGAATGAGGAAAGTCAAGATGCAAATCAAGTTCAAGTTCAAAGTCATGAAGAAAGATCAAGACAAGGACATCAAGATAAGAACTATTTCAGGTACAAATAATTTGAAGAACACTTCAATGAGAAGATTTCCAAGGCCAGGAGGATGAGGAAGTGGAGTTGAAACAAAGATTACAAGATAAATATGCTGAGGTGGCACCTACTCATCTCCAACCAATTAGAGGATTCCAATCTCATGTGTCTAAGAGTATCCAATCATGTCATTCCAAGTGTACATGTGGATTACCTTTAATGATTTACCACAATGAATTTTCTCATTGGTTAATCCTTAGATGGATATGTATTCATGTGTCTAAGAGTATCCAATCATGTCATTCCAAGTGTACATGTGGATTACCTTTAATGATTTACCACAATGAATTTTCTCATTGGTTAATCCTTAGATGGATATGTATTCAAAGGCAATGTAATTTTCTCATTGGCCAATAGATTGGTGCCTTATTATCATTGGTTGGCATTTGATGCTTGTAGGTGGTAGTTCCATTAGGGTTGTGTTGAAATAATCTAGGCCGTTGATCTTGAATCAATATGAGCCATTCATTATACTTGGAGCCCCCATTTAAGGCTAGCTCAAGTCATTTGTAAAGGGAGACTTGGTGAAATTGTTGCCAAAATAATGCCAAACTTATTCCTAATTCATTGTTGTTATCATGGTGAATACATGTGAAGTTTTGGTGTGTTACATGGTTTCTACATTTCTCACTTATAGTAAGATTTGTTTATGTTGAACAAAAGTAGAATTTGTTAAGTAGAAGATGAAAGATATTATTGTTGGTGAATCATGGTGAAACTTATGTTCATACCTTTTGGTACTTGTTGATTGCAAGCAACAATGTAAGGTTGGTGTGAACTCATTGCAAGCACTTAACTTCTATTGGGAATGCTCATTTGCATTGCACTGGAATTTGAGTATTTGAATGAATGTTAGCAAATTTGATAATCATCCATGCATCCTTAGAAGATTGTAGTCTAGTGTAACACTGACTTTGGGGGATAGGGGAACAGGGGGATGACAGGACGAGTTTCCAGGATGTGGGGGAAAAGGGCTGCAATTTGGGGATGGTGGCAAGGGGGTGGTTCTGTATATACTATATATTATACATATAGTACTTGAAATGCTAGTTATGAAAAGATGTATAATAGTATAAGAAGTAAAATAGAAAAATTGCAAATGCCAAATACTAAATACTTGACCATTGAACAATGAACATTGAATATCGAATTACTAATTAGAAATTAGGATACTAAATAAAATTGTTGAATCGACAAATGGAAGTTTTCTATTATATCAAAAATATTATAAAGATGATTACAATGAGTAGCATGATATCAAAACAAGTACAAAATGTCAAAATGTAGTGAAGGGAGGCCTGTAATCATCCCTCTGGGAAAACTCCTCATCATATGAACTCAGTAAAGTGGGCATAAAAACATCAACTTGATTCGACACAATTTCCCCATCAATTTCTTCTTTCGTTTTTAAATTCAAAAGTGGGGGTTCGGGGGCAGTAGTCCCCAGTGGGGTCAAGGGGCAACGCCCAAGGATCGCTCCTTGTCGCTATATGCCAAGCACATTTTTCCTCTTGCGTGGCCTTTGGATTCTTTATTTTTGAAGCATTTTTCTCCCAAAATTGATGTGTTTGAACTCTCTTGGAAATACAACATTAAATCCACTTAAGACACTGCCCGCCGACAAGGGATGTGCAGACGTCCCCAGAACGGTTGAGGGACGCCTGGGCATCCCCACGCTCTTTTTGGGACACCGTGTTGTCTTGGCATTTTGGCGATGGAATGGTGGCGAAAGGGTGGTTGTGGGGGGATGCCTTGTCCCCTTGTCCTGAGAACGTGAGGGTCCAGGGGGAGGATGCATCCCCGTGTTACACTAGATTGCACCCTCCTATGCGTAGTTGTTTAAGTTGGTGAAGCAAGGACTGGTTTTGTTTCACCTCACCATCAATAGTGTCTTGCATTGTTAGAGTTAGCTTAGATTCCTAAACTCATTCCTTTTACACTTTGTTTCATGGGAAGTAGTTAAAGAGCTCAAATTGCCAAATCATTCGCACTTAGAAAGTTGATGTCCATGAATGAATAGTGTAAGTCCCCTTTGTGATTACCTGCAAATCACATCACAAAACTGAGTTATATTCAACACAAAGTTGCTAGTTCGCAGTGTAAACCTTGGGGCTGCCTTATTTGATCACACAATCGCCATATTGTTTAGCATTTGAGGTTTCCTTGTTCAAGAGAGAATATAATACTTGGTAATTTATTCTATATGTTGAGTGGTCACAAACTCACATCAACAACACATTCCTCCCTCTTATATCCAACGACAACAAATCTTAATACTTTGGCTTCAAATAAGATACATCATCTAGTCTTGGGAGGGGGTTTCAACAATATTATATCTACAAATGAAAATACATAGGGATGAGCCGTTAACCTCCCCCGGCCAAAGAATATCTAATATCTCATTGAAGATCAAAAGATCATCAAGGCTGAATAAAAAATCATTAGCCGCTTTTGTAGACGTCAAAGCTATTGTATCCATTATTATTAAAATAAAATTTGCATTTTCCCCCAAAAACTGTTCATGCCTTCAAACTTTCTTGTGGCCTTTGCTGTCAAACTAGACTATAAAATTATTTGGATGAGGTATATAATATCATCAAAGACCGAATTAAAATTCTTTGCAAGATTTGAAAATAATCCTGGGTCAAAAAGACTTTTCATGGACACATTGCCCACCAATCTTGGGTAAAAATAAGGTTAAATGCAACTGGTGTCTAAATGATAGCAATGGTGGCATTTGGTGAGGGAGGCAAGATATGATCCATTGGTTGCACATAATGCCCTATAAATGTCGCATATTACACAAAACAAGCTCTTTAGGTGTTTTTTGATGATAAGGCATAAAAGACAAGAATTGGGATAGAAACAATTTCTAATTCTACATATGCTAGGAGCTGTTGTTTGAATGAGTAGTGCACACGAGTCTTTGAAGGAATTTGGGTCAACCCCTTCTACAACATGTGGCCCAAACACAGGTGGAGGAAACAATTTTTCTTTTTTTGCACCTCGCACTACACCAATATCACAAAGTATTTGGAAGGTTACAAAATACTAAATAGAGGGAAAATGCTCATAAACAAGCAAAAAAGGTGATTGCAAACTTCTAATACTACTTTGTTTTCCATTCCATGTTGCTAGGTCTCCATATTAGCAAGGTATGGTGGATGCTATTGCAATTGCAGGTCTTGGGTTTAAAGCTTTATCTTTTGAGGCATTGAGGATTGCTATGCTCAGTAATGCAAATATAGGATGTTAAGGATGTTAATAAACATTGGCTAGGGTGAGCAAAGACTGGTCACACCATAATGTTAGATGGATGGACAAATAGAAAGAAACAAACCTTCGTCAACTTCCTCATCTTGTGATATTGACATGATATTTTTGAAATCTATGGATGCATCACATAGAAACAAATCTGCATTTGTATTTTTCAAGTTGTTTAATTTGGTGGTCATAGATGTAAGGCCACCAAATGTTATTTTTTTAATTACAGACACAGTTGTTTCTTGTGTTAGTACTGGAGATTCTTGAAAGACAAATGCCCCTCCAATTTTGTTTACCCCATTGTGTAACACATTTCCTCAATCTAACCCTAGAGGACAATGAATAAACTTGAATGGGTTAAGGAGGTATTGTAAAATGTTCACATATTTAGTAAATTCATTTATAATCACATAAGGGTTTTATGTATTATGCAACATTTCCTAGAGGGCAAGGAGTTAGTTTGACTAAGGGTGACGAGATTTGAAATTTATTTCCTTGCACTATAGACTCTTTGCCAACCAAAAATGAATTTGAAATAAATGTTTGTTTCAATGAGTGGATGGAGTCTTGGCATCATAACCAAGCAAATGGCATAGAAGTGGTAGAGTATGTTTGTCCTATTATTTTTTGGGATTTGGTTGAACATGTAGTAGAATTTTTAAAGCCTCTAATAACCTTGAGACTAGTGGATGGGGAGAAATCCCCCATAGGCTATTTGTATGAGGCCTTGGATAGGGTCAAGGAGGTGGTGAGGGTGGAAAATAACAGGGCATGTAAATGCTATAATGAAACATAATTGATAGAAGATGGGATTGATAGATGCACTCTTCTCTCCATGTTGGATACTATCTCAATTCAATGTTGTTTTAGAGCTCTTTGTTCAAAGATGATGATGTTGAGTTTACACAAGGCTTGTCATATGCATGGAGAAAATGTTTTTTGCCTTAAAAATTGCAGGCAGCTATAGCAGAGTTGCCTGTGTACAAGTAGGCAAGGGGCTTTCTCTCAACTAAGGCTGCCATGGAAGGCAAAAAAAATTCAAACCAGGAAGACTCTATAAACTTTTGATAGTCTCTTTATATTGTGGACATGTACATTAAAGGTGTCAACATTCTAAGATATTCTTTACATCATATTATCTCCAAAAAGCTTGTGTTTTTCAGCACAATGGTAGGCTTTTTTTGCCTTTAAACCAAAAATCTTAGATGGATAGCGAGATGCATTTTGAGCCAGTCATGTGATTCATCCACTTGTGACCATACTTAAGTGTTTTTTGAACACATACATTCTAAAAAGTGCAATCGTTTAAAACAACAATATAATTTTGGGTTTCTTCACCATAGATCAAGGTTGGAATTTTTATATACTTGCAATTATTGTTATAAGTATTTTCATTATGTTTTTCACTTTCAATTGCCAAGACTAATTTCTACATGGACAAAATCGAGCATTGTTGAGAATGGCGAGCCAATTGACCTTGATGTTATTTTAATTTATTTTATAAGGGACTATGGAAATGCCACATATTTAAAATAAAGTGTTAAAGTCAAAGTGGTCTTTATTTAAAAGTGACATGGGGGAGAAATATTAAATGAAAGCATTTGTAGAAAAATTGCAAAAAAACATTCGCGAAAAAATAGTGGAAAAAATATTTGTGAAAAAATAGGGGAAAAAAGTATTCCCAAAAAAATAAGGGAAAAAAGCAAAAGGTGCTTTTTTGAAAAAAGTAGTTGAAAGCTATAAAAGGACTAGGGCTCTCATTTTGGGCTGGTGATGTTTTGGTTATGACTTATGCTTCTAATGTTTAAGGAGTTGTTGCTTCTTCTTGCTGGTTTCTGAGGACGGAAACCCTTGCAGGCAACATTCCCCACGTTGTTGAAAGACACAATCTGGGGAATAACTTGGTGATTTTATACAGAGATCATAGCTAAGCTTCAATGGTGTTTGATAACTTCTTTAGTTTTCAAAGCTGCAGAGTGTTGGAGATTATTCATGAGGGCTGATTGAGGAAATTTATAGAGTTCATTGCACATCTTTGAGAATATTTCTTGTTGGTCGTACTTTCTCAAGGAGGCCGTACTTGTTGGGAGCTGTTTGGTGGAGGGGGCTAGGGTTTAAGAACCCTCATTTGCTGGTTTGGCTATTGCATGTCCATTATGTTCCATTATCAGCAACTAGGTATGTGAGTTTAATTTTTATAATCTACGTTACCACATTCGCCTCCTGAACCCCAAAATTGAGTCGTTCAGTCCAAATTCGTAAACGGTGCAAATTCGTTTGAAATTCGTCTTTTGACTGAGAAATTCGGTCAGCGGGACCCTGTAGGAATTTCCAAAGAATTTGACCGAGTTTACGAATGCCTGCGCGAGCCCGGAGAGAATTTGGTCAGACATCAGTTATGTTGACTTTTCAATAAAGTTTTTTAAGCTTTTTTTGGCAAATACAACCCTGAAAGTGATGGCATAACATTCTTGTGCTTTATCGTAGCAAGCAAGTCTTCTCACACGAGACGACATTCTTCTCACACGGGAGTTACAGGTCTTCTGGCATTCTTCTCACACGACATTTATAGTCTTCTGGTCTTCTAGCAGCGAGTGTCTGGTCTTATAGCAGCGAGTTACAGTTTTTTGGTCTTTTGCAGAGCCCGTGGGTAGCAACAGGTAGGTTTTGTAACTTGTTTATTTAATATTTTGTTTGTTTTTAAATGTTTTTTTTAACATTTTTTTACAAAATAAAAAATTGAAATTTGAAATGATGAAGATGCATATTCATCTGTTGACTGTGAAATTCGTCTGCTGACTAAGAGTTTTTGTTTACAAAATGAAATGAGCTCCTTAGTTTTATTTTCTTTTTTCATTTTTGTTTTTTGCTTTGTGTGTTTTTTGTAGATTCAAAGAATGGCAAGTGTTTCTAGCATTAGAAACTTCCGCTTCAAAATAGACAGATGCTCTCCTCTATGGAAATATGTGGAAATGGTTAAACCAATGCCAGGTGGAGGAGGTTTTTTGTGGATTTGCAGCCATTGCAAGGAGGAATCTAGTAGCTCTTATAGTAGAGTGAAAGCACATTTGTGCTTTATTCCTCATAAAGGCATTAAATTTTGTACAAGAAAGCCTAGAGTTAATGGGGTGCTACCTAAGACCCTTCTTCCAAACCACATTGTGAACAAATTTATACAAGAGTAAAAACAAGTAGATGAAGCAGCTGGGAATGCAAATTCTCATCCTTTGCAAAAGTCTAGAAACAAAACAAAAACATCATCTATGGCTTCAGTTTCCAATCCCAGTGAACCACCCGCAGAGGGCCATCCATTCTTGCGTGCACCTCAAGAACGGGTGACAAATAAGAGAGAAAAGGGTCCCTTGGAAATATCATTTCAAAATGAAGCTAGAGACATTGTCAAGGAAGACATAGCAAGATAAATCTATGCAAATGGATTGTCATTTAATGTGGTCCGCTCACCATATTGGCAAAGAATGGTGAAATCAACTAATGAGGTTCCAAAGGGGTTCAAGGGCCCGGGTTATGAGAAGGTGCGCACCACTTTATTGGACAAAGAGGTGATCCATGCAGAGGCTCTCATGCAGCCCATCAAGGATTCATGGATCGAAACAGGTGTGACCATAGTATTCGATGGATGGAAAGATGCGAGAAATCGTCCTTTGGTCAATGTTATTGCAGTGTCCACAAGAGGTGCAATGTTTCTGAAAGCTGTGGATTGTGAAGGGGAGGTGAAGGACGGTCCTTTCATTGCAAACATTCTCATGCAAGCCATTGAGCAAGTTGGCCCTCAAAATGTAGTTCAGGTAATAACTGACAATGCCAAGAATTGTAGGGTTGCCGGGTTATTGGTTGAGGAGCGCTTCAGAAACATTTTTTGGACACCTTGTGCCGTCCACTCTCTCAACTTAATGCTGCAAAAAATTGGCACTAAAATTGGTTGGATCTAAAAAATGTATGAAGATGCACGTAGAGATCCAAATGTTCGTCATAAACCACCATATGACGCAAACCATATTCAGACAATTCTCGAAATTGAAGCTCTTTAAGGTAAGTTAAATTATTTTAAAAATATAAATATGTTTTAGAAATTTAGACTTTAAGTTTAGTTTAGTAAACTTTCTATGTTGTGATATGGGCATTTTAAATTTTAATTTATTATTGTTTTGATTTTAAATAGGTTGTTGAGACCCACTTTGCCTCCAACACTATTGTTTTGAGACACCTTGTGAAGGTTAAAGATGCATTGTCTAGAATGGTAATCAGTGCTAATTGGAGCATATGGAGGCAATCTAATAGTACCAGAGCAGCTGCCATAAAAGCAATGATACTAGATGACTCTTGGTAGGATCGTGCAGAGTACCTCCTGAGGTTCATTGAGCCCGTATTGTGCATGATCCGATACACTGACATGGATAGGCCTTGCTTGGGTGAGGTATATGATGGCATAGACTCCATGATTGAGGATATTAAAAAGATCATAAATGAGAGAGAGAAAGTTCCTGAAGAAAAGTTCTTCAAGGAACTACAGATAATCATGGTAGAGAGATGGAACAAAATGACTACCCCTTTGCATCTCCTTGCCTTTGCATTGAGCCCCAGGTTCTATAGTCAGTCGATCCTCAAGGAGAGTATCACTAGAGTTGCCCCATACAGAGATCCTGAAGTTGCTCACGGGTACAAGGCAGCCCTTCGAAGACTCTTTCCCTCGCACAAACGACCTATAGTGAGGTTTGAATTCATGAGTTTTGCAAGCACCGATGATTGTGGTCTTGATGCTCTTGAAGACAAGAACAATGCTGATGCTCATAAATGGTGGTACTTCCATGGACAAATGTACCAACATCTACAACCCATTGCCATCAAAATTTTATCACAAGTAAGCTCTTAACTCTTAAGATTCTAATTTCTAAATTCTTGTTGATGAATATTGAATTTATATTTTTAAAATTTTTATTCAAAACCCCTAACTCTAATTTTAAAATTGAAAATCTTGATAGGTTGCTAGTTCATCATCATCCGAGAGGAACTAGAGCACATACTCCTTCATCCACTCAATAAAACACAATAGACTAAATTCCAAGAAGGCAGATAACTTGGTCTTTGTGCATTCAAACTTGAGACTCACAACACAAAGAAAATGCTTACAGAAAAGGGGAGGCAAGGCATTAGGATGTTGAACCAGAGCATGCAGAGTTGGAAGATTCGATTGCCCACTTTGATGCACTTGCACTTGATGATGGTGATCATGAACTACCTAGTGATGTTGAGGCTGATACAGAGGCTGAGCCTAACATTGCTAGTATCTATGGTAGTGGCACTTTTATTGCTTCTAATCTGCAACAGCAGAATGATGATGATTTGTTTGGTGATTTTTTATTATATTTGATCACTAATGGCTGATTAGTAATGTTGACATTATTGTTAAATTTTTAACCAAAACATTGATATGGTGGTGTATTTTGGCATTTTATTATGTCATTTGGACTAAAACGTTAATATATGTGCTGGTGTATTTTTCTATGTTGCTTTATTATTAGCTAAGATACCGGATCCCTCTGGAAAGCTTCAGATCTTGATTCTGGTGCGTTCCAGATCCGGATTCCTCCTGGATTCCGCTCGGATTCTAGATTCCACAGGGAATCCGGATTCCATTCCAGAATCTGGACGAAATCCAGGAGGATCTGCAGGAATCCAGGATTTTGGGCATCAAAAAAAGGGGCCCACTTTGTTTTTTTTAGTTTTTTTTATAAGTAAAGTTAATCTAAACCTATTTTGACCCTTCTAAACCCTGATTCGACCCATTATGGTTGCCTAAAGTCATTTGATGAGCATTGACATATTACATATATGGAATCTATGAATATACATACATATATAATATGTATTTTTCAAAAATGTCTATATATATATACCCGCGGAATCAGAATCCGACCCTAAAATATTTTTGCCGAATCCCCGAATCTGAATCCGAACTAGAATCAGGATCGGCTACTTAGATTATTAACATAGTGGCGTATGAACTTATTTGTTGCTGTATATATATATATATATTTAAAAAAAAAACTCTTGTATGGACGAACCCAAAATGAATCCGAACCCAACCCAAATTTTTTTTGGACGAATTTCAAACCTGAATCTCGACCCCGCACCCGTACTGGAATCCGAACTGGCAACTTAGTTTATAATTGGTTTTCACCATCTGCATATCTCCAATTTAGTCTTTTTGTTGTATTGTCATATTTGCTGCATATTACAAGTAATTTTCTAAGCGGTGATGGTGACAAACCCCCGCTCATCTAGAAGTTGCATACTCATTTTCTTATTCATGTTCTTGTACTGGCTAAGTGGCGATGGTGACAAACCCCCGCATATTTGGATAGTTGAAATCTCATGTTAATTTCCTATTATTGTACTAATTGAGTTGGCACAGACAACCCCCACTCATCCAGTTAGTTTTCTGTGAGCATTGCATATTTGAGTTTAATTAGTGTGCATGTAATCTAAAGCTAACAATCTGCAATAGATATATCTTGTTTCATTTATTTAAAATGCAAAAAAATCAGGGGTGGTCATTACAGCCTGCTGGGTAAATCTTGTCCATGCAATTGAGCCAAAGGGATCAACAAGCTTTGGAGAGGGAAAGGAAGAAACTTGAAGCTGAGCCATAGTAGGTAGGGTCTGGAATTGGAGGTAAAAGTAAGATGATGTCAGATCAAGATGAGAAACGGAGAACCATAATATGAAGACAGAAACAAATGGCCAAGCAGTTGGGGAAAACAACACAAATACTCCTTATAGAACATGAATAATTCCAACAATCACATTAGATCTATACACACGATAAGGGAATAGAAGGCAATGCCTCAAATTAGAATGGGTCAGAAAATTAAACAATAGGGTTCCTATACCCACAGTCCTCATTCATGCCCAAAGTTGAGTTGTCACAAGAAGAGGAAGAGCTGAATCTAACAATTTTTTTTTTAATGCTTTCATAGATGCCTATTCAAGACTTGACCCAAAAGTTAGGCATCCATTTATACAATTCCATAATGTTAGAAGTGGATCACAATTTAATAGAGATTTACAAATAGAGAGTGAGTGAATTGACTCTCCCCCCAACTTTTGACGGCTTGCTGAAGGTCACGACATGGGTTTGGGTTCAAAAACTAGACGCATATCTTTCACTTAGCCCTATGGCACAAGATGAAGCTATCAAGTTTACTACTATTTTTTATTTGGATGGTATAACACGAGTAGTGGCATTATGTACTAATCACACAAGGCTATTGTACTACGGTGACATGCTAATATAACACAAAGGTTCATAGATAGATTTGATAGGAAGGATCCTGGTGTGCATTTAGAGAATTGATATGCTTGACACAACATGGTTTAGTGGAGGATTATACAATATAATTCCAGCGAGTTTTGATCATGGTGCCTAATGTTTCGTTGAGGAGACTTATGTTCTTGTTTATTGAGGGACTATTAGCATCACTTCAAGTTTGGTTATGGATTTTGAGCCTACATCTATGCAAGAGGCTATTTGGAGGGCCTTGAGCTTGGAGGATACCACAACCAAGAAGAAGTCCTATCTAGGAATGCACCATCAAGATAGCATATGAGATCCTTCCACAAGGATTTCGAGCAACCCAAGACACTATTTGCTAAACAAAACAAGACGAAAGAATCTAAGAATGAGCTTCAAAGAAAGAAGTGTTTCATTTATAGGGAGCCATGGGAGCTAGGATATAGATGTTTGGGAAAGGAATAGGCACAATACATAGAAGTAGTCCAATGATGATTCAGAGGCTGAGGAGCTTGAGCATGAGATTGTGGTGGATGAGATTGAGTGTGAGGAGAAAGTTTGAGGAATTGCTTTAGGGGGCACACTTGTAGCACTTTTAGGAGCACCTAGATATTACCCTCTTCAAGTTAGAGGAGTCCTACATAATTGATTGATAGTGGGGCAACCAACAACTTCATTGATGAGGTTTGGTGACTAAGTTGGGTTTGAAAACAAAAAATTTTTAGGGGTTCAATGTTAGAGTGGTTAATGGGTTCACTATCCCATGCAATTGAAGGATTTAGCATATAGATTTGACTCTAGGAAGGCATAAGATGCAAGATGGCTTTATGTGATTGGCATTGGTGAGGACTTTGTTTTGGGATTGCAATGGTTGCGCTCACTTGGTGAATATGCATAGAATTATCAAACTATGGAGTTAAAATTCAAATCCACTGCAGAGGAGGTAGTTCTTTGTGGTCTATCAGACTATCTAATGACGACCCCACGGGTGTTTCAACTAAGAGAATGGAGAGAGCTTTTGTTAGAGACCAAGTAGCTTGGGCATAAAAGTGCTTGATTAAAGATACATGTTCATCCAAGCATGAGAGGTCTTTTCATGTTGACATTTAGTCCATCTTGGATCAACACAGCAAGGTGTTCAGCGAAATTCCTCTTGGTTTGCCACTAGATAGGGGCTTTCAAGATGTGATTGAACTTAAGGAAGGAATAAAATCCATCATCACTTCTCCTTATTCTCAGCCCAAGAGGTACAAGGAGGAGATTTAGAAGACAATTTAGGAGTTGTTGAAGATGAGGCACATACAACCTTTCTCTAGCCCATTTACTTTTTCCAGTGTTGGTCATGAAAAAAGATATTACTATGAGGATGTGCTTTGTTTATAAAGCTTCCATCAAGAAAAGAATAAAAAATTGCTGCCCCATGGTCAAGATCAATGAGTCGATAGATGAGCTTCATGGTGCGGTATACTTCTCCAAGATTGATTAACGATTAGGTTATCATCAAATAAGGGTTAGAGATGAGGATGCATATAAAACAACTTTTATATGTCATTATGGGCTTTATGGGTTCTTGGTCATGCCATTTGGTTTGACTAATGCACCTGCCGCATTTCACTCATTCATGAATCAGTTTTTTTTTTAGTAATTGAGGAAATTTGTGCTGGTTTTCTTTTACATCATCTTGATTTACAGTAAGATGCGAGAGGATTATTTGAAGCACATTAGGTGCGTGGCATATTAGAGCAGCATTCATTCTATGCCAAGGCATCCAAACATGAGTTTGGTTTGATTGTAATATTTTATTTAGGGCATAAGATTAGTGTCCAAGGGGTTAGTGTGGATGAGGACATCAAGGTGATACAGAATTGGCCTACACCCATGAACTTGTAACAGTTGAGGAAGTTCGTGGGACATTTCTACTACTATAGGAGATTTTTCAAAGAGTTTTCATAGCTTGCAGCCCCGTAGATAGATTTCATGAAGGGAGCCTTCTCATGGAGCACTTCAGTACAAGAGTCTTTGACAAGCTCGCTGAGGTAATAGATTCATGTCTTGTTTTTGCCATTCCATATTTTTCACTTCCTTATCTTTTGGAATGTGATGCTTTAGGAGAGGGGATTGGAGCAATGTTGATGGCAAATAAACACCACATAGCATTTGAGAGTAGGAAGCAGACAAGAGCTTCTCTATTTATGGCAAAGTTGTTAGCCATCATGCATGCACTAGCCAAATTCAGACAATACTCGGTTCGTGGGAAGTTTGTGGTAAAAACAGATCATAACAACTTGAAGTTCTTCAATCAAAAGGATTAAGCTACAATCCTATGATTTTAACAATGAATATGTCAAGGAAAAGAATAATGTGGTGGCGAAAGCACCCTTTACGAAATCTTATTTCTGCCTGACTGATATGTCTGCTGATTGGAAGGTTTCTATAGTAATTGAATATGCCAAAAACACATTAGCTATTGACATTTTGGATGGAAAGTTACAAGATGATAGGTATATTGTGGATGATAAGCTCTTCACTATAAGGACCGTATATTGAAATCAGAAAGAAAAAATGACCCAACAAAGAAAAATAGTTCAGGAAATACCTACTAAATTGCTCTCCAACCATTGATAAATTACTTCAATTGCCTGACAATCACTTACACTCTATTGAGATTCGTATGTTTGGAGTCAAAAATGACAAAGCACAAGTTTGAGGGTTTTAAGCATTCTAGGTTTTTTTTTTGGTCTGCCAGCTGAGTTTTAATGCCAAACTGCAATTTCAGAGAGGGCTTCTTAAGTAATTCGTGAGTTATTGATGAGTTTTGAAGGATGACTCAGCTTGTGCTGTTTTCAAGTTTCTTGCCTGTCTAGCAAACTCCTGAGTACCCTTGAGTCCAGCAAAAACTTGCTCAGTTTGGGAACTATGAGTGGAACTTCCTCTTTTGCTTGTTGAAATCACACCATACAATATATTTCTTGCTTTCAATCCTGATATATTCCTCTTAAGACTTTCTGACACAGGCCAGTTTATCGTTGTTTGGCAGGGAAGAGCAATTTAGTCTTTTCTTATATTTCCTTGCTCTGGAAGAAGGAATATCTTGTTTTATATCAGTTCCAAAGTAGTGTTTTCTGAAGATCAAATGCCTGCTTTATTAAAAAAGATCATATATTGGCTTTATTGAGTAATTCTTGCTTTTCTCTCTGAGGATGTTGTTTTGGCGACTTAGGTCACCACATTTTGTTGGAAATGTTATTGATCTTCTGGTGCTCTCAACTCTCAAGATAGATTCAGGTAGGTTGTGTTTGTAGTGGGTACCTTTCACATTTCCTCAGCTTAGCAACTGCTTTTCATAAGTATGCTTGGGAAAATATTTTTTAACATAATGAACATTGGTTAACTTAAAATTTATATACAGGTATCTTCTGTATCTATCTAAATTTTGTTTTCTTTCAGAGTATGAATTCAGATTTTGAACATCTGGAAGATATCTGCTTTAAACTTTTAAATATATTTATATTAAAATTTGCCTGTACTTGCTACATGTATTGGTGATGATCGGTGATATGATATCAGAAGATGCCAACAATTCAGGTAAAACAGAAGTTCAATATTTGTTTGAAGTTCTTTATCACGAGTACATGCATTTGTTGTAAACTTCTATCATGGTTGTTTCCAGTCCATTTCATGCAGTAATTATGTTAGCTGGAGTAATCAAAATATAAAAAAATTGAATAGACTTTGGCAGGAATGCACAATATTTAAAACAGAATGAAGACTATGGACACTGAGTTTCCAATAATTTATTTTTTGTAGCTCTGGAAAAATGGAAAGAAAGAAGGTGAGGTGATTGGAGGCCACAGTAAGGCGTGGTTAGTGGTTGATGAAACTCGTGAAATGATTGAAAATCTAGAAACGACTGATATATCATGAGATTTTCCGACGTGCTTTTCTGCCCATACATCAGTAGTTTAAAATTAAATTTTTTTTCACATACGCTAATGGCATTTGGAATAAATAACCATTAGCAGACTATTCACTACTATCAGCTTGTTTGTTTTTGTTAATGGTTCAATTTTCTTCTTGACTATTGGCAGCAGCATTCCAAGGCCAGTTGGTGTTTTAATGGTCATGAAATAAATCCGGAAAGTACTTGTTCACCTTAATATTGGAGAGCTTGAGCTAAATAAAATAATTTGTCAGAAGAATAATACTAAAAATATTCAGGTTTGCATAAAACAGGTACCATGATGCTATGACGTCATATTCTCTTGATTTTGATGGCTTGTAAAAGTGAAAATATGATATTGTCTATGACAGTTTCAGATGCTTTTAGCTTTTTAGTTTTACTCAAAAGGTTATTATTTTAGCATACTGTTAACAAACCTTTCTGTGGGCAGGGTGGTATGATCTTGGTTACCCAAAAGCCTATTCCATCGTTTCCCAATTTTACTTTTACCAAAATGCTGCGATTCAGAATGCATACACAATTCTTTACATACAGATCATATAAAAACCTGACCATTTCATTCCAATTTTATAGAACAATGCTTTATTGATTCTGCTCTCACAGCCATTATTACCTTTTTATTCCAAATTTATCACATACAATATAAAATTATCTGGAATAATGAAAACCATTTTATTGTCTTCACTGTGTAGGTGTTACACGATTTTAGGAAAATGGCATTGCTCTAGATATGTTTTGAGCTGTAAATTTATTTGAGGGACATTGGGGATAACGCTGGCCAACCGGCTAGAGTTGTCTGAAACTTACCTCCATCCATTGAGCCGACGACCATTGATCTTTTTTCATGCTTTCTTGGCCATTAATTCCCGTTGTTTAATGCATCTGTTAATTAAAAATGATTCTAATAAATCTAAACAGAAAATTCTTTCAACTTTTAACGTAGGGAAATATATATGTGCAAGTGCTCAACAATAGATTCTCTCTCAATTATAATTAAATTATTAGTCAATCAAATTTATATTTGTTAAGTAAATTGTTATGAATGAATCGGAATTATCAAAGATATGGAGAATTGATCTTTGTGCACTAGGCGATTATGAAAAATATAATTGAAGGGTTTAACTTATGTTTTATAGTTGATAATAAATGAGAATAACTTTAATTGAGTAAAGGATGGCCAATTTAAAGAGTAAATAAATTTTTTATATAAAATAATTCTAAAAAAATGCATGAACTGAAACAAACTGTTAACCCTTGGAGCTTTCTGATTGCCATTTCTAGGCGATTTTCCCCGATTGGAACCTGTAATGCTGCTTAAAACAAGGACAAAATTAGAGTAGGGCTCTTGTAATCTCAAAATAGGCGAGAAAAATGGAAGATTTCATGTCCAAATCTAAGGATAATAGGCCTAAAGGCATAACCATGGAGGAGACTTGATGCAGGTGCTCTCTAACTGTTATTCTGTTTTAGTCTTATTTGATAAATGAGAGTTTTGTTTTAACAAAAACATAAGTGGTTGAAACTATTTCCTAAATCTTGGGATCCTATCATATCTGTTAAAAGCTTAATTTAGTTTATAGTCATGTATAAAGGGAGACAATATTTCAGCCCCGAGAGGAGAGGAGGGAGAAGTCACTTACAAAAAAAATATATCAATGTACTCTCTCTTATTTATGATTATTATATATGCCTGAGTTTTGTGACTGGTATTCACCATTGTGCTATCAGAGCGAGGGTTGATTTCTATAATTATCAAGGTTGGAGATTCTTGAGGTTAGGAGAGCCATTCTATCATGAGGCGAGATCATGAGAGCCGCTTGGAATCACGCAGCTTAATATAGATTAAGCTTATATCTGTTGGATTGCAAATCATGACAAATCTGCAGAGGAATGTTGCAGTCATCGTGTGAGAAGAAGAGGCCAAGATTGGTATATGCGCCTGGCTTGAGAATGGATCTGCATTGGAAGAAACGCTGTTGCAAAATAAATTAGCTTTCATTTAATGTATGAGAGCTGCTATATGATTAGATCCCTTGGATGCCACCACACAACCGAATAATGTCTATGTGACAAGTAGTTGGAGACCACTGTTTAATGCAAAATTATTATCGTTGAATGCAAATTATGGAGTAAAGGAGCTGCACGCTCTCCAAGTCGCTATCTGTGCCGAAGTTTGACTGAAGAGAAGAATCGTGCACTGGTTTTGGCACTAGCACATGTGCATGAAAGAAGCCTGCGTGGAGAAGAGTATAAGATCCAAGTATTTTGCTCCTGATATTCCATTTGATAACGTGGCCAAGCAGATCATTGAAGTGGCATATTTTGCTATGGCTTCTGAGTTTTTGGTCCACTGTGGGGAGAGGCACCCATTCCATGTAGAGACATTGGTTTTAGAAGAATTGATTGGCATGCTCGATGGTTTACATAGGATACGTGGGCTGATCTGTTTGATCTGGAATCCTCCCTAAGCAAATAATAGTCATCATTTCAACAAGAGCTAAGATTGTCGACATGTTTACTTTGAAGCTCCTCCTTTGCACTGACAAATATCTGATATTGCTCGACGGGCATCAGCAAGGTCTCGTTCTATCAGGTCACTTTTGCTGAAGTTGTTCGTAGAAGGAATGATGTGACATTTTGTGTGGTACTTATTGCAGTTTCTTCTTTTCATTGATTCTTCTGAGTGTGGTTGCAGGTTTAACATAATGTTTTTCTGGTGAAATATTTAAGTTTTATTGGAGTTGTTGTAGGATAGACCATAAGAAGTCTTTTAGTTGTAAAATCAAATGTAATTCTTGTATCCGGAGCCATGAATTTGGTACGTTCTTTGTGAGCTACCAAAACTTGTAACAAGATATGCCATATGTTGTATGTATTCTGTGTGTAAAAGAGGGGAGCTATTGTATGTGTAAATTATAATTTTCAGGGATCAACATTTTATGAGGAGACTATATTTCAGTCCTATACTATTATTTGTATCTGAAAATGAAGTGGTTCCTGTCAGTATAGGTGAAGATTTTTCCTATCAAGAAATGGTGGTTAGAGTCTGTGGAAGAGGAAGAGGTCGAGGAAGACAAGATGCGAATGCAGAGCTATTAGAAGAAATGAGACAGATTCAAGAATGATTGTAGGCGATGAAACTTGCGCAAAGGGGAGCTGACATAGGAGATGTCAGTGACGGAGAAGAAGCAGAAAAGCTTGAGGAAGAAGGATTTGAAACAAGAATTGTTAGAGCAAATTGTAGGAGTGGATTCCAAACCAAAGTTGGAGGTGCCTATGTATGAAGGTAGCTTGGATGCTGGAGAGCTGATCGATTAGATCAGCATAATGGATAAATATTTTGAGTATGAAAGTTTTGCTGATGACAAGAAAGTAAAGTTTGCAGTAAATAGACTAAAGGGCCATGCATCCCTTTGGTGGGATGGAGTACAACAAGAAAGGAGGCAGAAAGGCAAGTCCAAGATCACGAGCTGGGACAGAATGATAGCCAAGTTAAAAGGTAAATTATTGCCTTAAGATTACCAGCTTAATCTTTTCAAGGAATTGCAAAATCTTAGACAAATAGAAATGTCAGTTAAGGATTATACAAAAGAATTTTATAGGTTGACCATTAGGGCTGGTCATAAAGAAGGTGATCCTGAGAAAGTGGCTCGATATCTCAATGGACTGAGGTATACCATTTAGGATGAAATCAACCTTCTTTGTCCAAGAAAAGTGGATGAAGCATATCAGTATGCTCTTAGCCCGTTTGGTAGTAGGAATTGGACCGGAATTGGCATTATCTAATTCTAGATAATGCCAAATTCCATGTTTGGGTCCTTGGAAAAAGATGGAATTGGAATTCCGAAATTCTCATTTTGCCCCCAAAATGGGAATATCATTTTCCACCTAAATAGGTGGAATTGGAATTTCAAATTCCAATTCCAATTTTTACAAAAGCAAATATAATATTTCGTGGGATCCGTGACTATAAGATGTATATTATATTGCTATAAGGATGTATATATATAAATGTGTGTATATACACGTGTGTATATATGCATGTGTGTATATATACATACATGTATGGTGTGTGTATGTGTGTATATACACACATGTGTATATGTTTGTATATACACACATGTATGGTGTGTATGTGTGTATATATACACGTGTATATGTGTATATATATACACAAATGTGTGTGTGTATATATATACACGTGTGTATATGTGTATACATGGATACACTTGTATGTATGTGTGTATATACACACATGTATGTGTATATATGTGTATATATACATAAATGTGTGTATATGTGTATACACATGTGTGTATATATATACACACACGTGTGTGTATATATACACATGTGTGTATATGTGTATACATGGATACACACACATGTATGTGTATAAATACACACGTGTATGTGTGTATATGTACACAAATGTGTGTATATGTGTGTATGTGTGTATACACACGTGTGTGTATATGTGTGTATATACACACATGTATACACATATACACATGTGTGTGTATATATACATGTATACACACATGTATGTATGTATATATACACATGTGTGCATGTATGTATATATACACACATATATACACACCATATTCAAAGAAATTAAAAAATAAAGAATTAAAATTCTTTATGCATCTTCTCATTCATCTTCCGGGTGAACCAAACGGGTCAGTCCATATTTCGGATTTCATCTTGAGGATAAGCATCTTCCTGAATATGCAACATCTTCTTGAATTGACCATATCCAGGATATGGTATTCCAGTACCCAAACGGGCCCTATAAGAGAAGCTATCCAGGAAGTAGACACAAAGCTCATGAGGGAAAAGTCGAAGTTTCAAAGGAGAGGATCACAAAGTGGTTGAGGATAGTGGAAAACTCAAGAGGAAGGAGCCAGTAGCTCACATCACCAGGAATAGTCTTCCCGAGGTAATGATTCTTTTAGGGGAAGAAGGGGCTATTCAAGAGGTAGAGGTAGAGGATTTTTTGGCAAATGTTTTGAATGCAATAAATTTGGTCATAAATCTTATGAGTGTTCAAAAAATCCTACCACAAGCCTAAGGAGTGCACATATTGTTGAAAATGAAGAGGACGTACAAGAACTTGTCGCTTATAAAGATGCACCTGAAATTGATGAATCACTCTTGATAAAGAGGGTGTTTCTTGAGCCCAACAAGGAGGTGATAGAACCACCTCAAAGGAAGAATTTGTTTAGAACATGCAAGAGTGGAGGAAAATGCTGCAAAGTCATCATAGATAATGAGAGCACGAACAATCTAGTTTCAATAGAGATGGTGGATAAACTAGGCTTGAAAAAGGTAATGCAACCTACCCCTTATAAAGTATCACGGTTGCAAAGGGGACATCAACTTTTGGTTAATGAACAATGCAAGGTGGATTTCCAAATAGGAACTTATAAAGATCAAATAGTGTGTGATGTTATGCCCATGGACATTTGCCACATTCTGCTTAGAAGACCCTAGCAATATGACAGAAAAACTAACTATGATAGGAGGCACAACACTTACACTTTTGAGAAGGATGGAAAGAGGCACATTCTTATAGATCTAAAGGAAGAACAAGATGTTGTTGAACCAAGCTCCAAAGTGATGTTGATGGGAGGTAAATATTTTTTACATCAAATGAAGAAGGAAGGGGTAAACTTCGCTTTGATAGGAAAGCTCAAAAGTGTAGTCACTAGTACAAAATTTGATTGATTTGCCTAAAGAAATTCAAGACTTGTTGAAAGAGTATGTAGATATAGTAATGGATGATCTACCTAATGTTATACCTCCATTAAGGAGTATTAGCCATCACATAGAATTGATTTTAGGAGCAAATCTTCCAAATAAAGTAGCCTACAAGATGACACTGAAGGAGAACAAAGAAATCAAGAAATAGGTGCAAGAATTGGTGGAGAAAGGATTGATAAGAGAAAGTTTAAGCCCATGTGTTGTTCCAACAGTTTTGAGTCCCAAGAAGGATGACAACTGGAGAATGTGCATGGATTCTAGAGGATTCAACAAAATTAT
Organism: Thuja plicata; assembly: GCA_018584345.1. Taxonomy (NCBI): domain Eukaryota; kingdom Viridiplantae; phylum Streptophyta; class Pinopsida; order Cupressales; family Cupressaceae; genus Thuja; species Thuja plicata. The sequence continues at coordinate 1,891,610 of MU225462.1, forward strand.
CATTAGGTATAGGTTCCCTTTGCCAAGGATTGATGATTTGTTGGATTGTTTAAGTGGGGCTAGATACTTTTCTAAAATAGACTTGAAAAATGGCTACTATTAGATTAGAATTAGAGAAGGTGATGAGTGGAAGACAACCTTTTAAAACAAATGATGGACTCTACGAATGGCTAGTTATGCCATTTGGCTTAACTAATGCTCTGAGCTCTTTCCTGTGGCTTATGAATGAGGTGCTTAAAGATTTCACAAGCAAGTTTGCCATAGTATACTTGGATGACATCCTGGTATATAGTCAATCAAAGGAAGAACATCTTAGGCATTTAAGAATGGTATTAGACAAGTTGCATGAAGAGAAGCTACTGATCAATCTCAAGAAGTGTACTTTCTTGAAGACAAAACTGGTTTACGCGGGACTTGTCATCTCACAACAAGGATTAAAGATGAACAAGGAGAAGATAAATGCAATCATTGAATGACCTACCCCTATGAGTATCTTCGAGATAAGTTTTCATGGATTGGCCAGTTTCTATAGAAAATTCATAAGGAATTTTAGGGGGGTTTGTGTTCCAGTAGTGTATACAATTAAGGGAGACAAAAGGGCATTTCATTGGACTGAAGCTGTTGATAAGAGTTTTCAGATACTTAAGATGAAAACTACAGAAGAAACTATCTTGTTTTACTTGATTTTACTAAGCCTTGACAAGTTGAATGTGATGCCAATGAGACTGCTATAGGTGTTGTACTATGTCAAGATGGAAAGCCTATTGTTTACTTTATTGAAAAGCTTAATGATGCAAAGAAGAGATATTCAACATATGATTAGGAGTTCTATGCCATCAACAAGCTTTGAAAAAATGGAGGCATTATCTCGTGCCTAACGAGTTTATTTTGTATATTGATAGCCACGCTTTCCAATTTATCAGTAGTCAACCTAAGTTGAGCCAAAGACATGTCAAATGAGTTGAATTTTTGTAGAGTTTTACTTTTGTCATCAAGTACAAGAGTGGTCAATCTAACAAGGTTGTAGATGCTTTGAGCAGAAGACGTTTGACCATGTAGGAATCTCAAGTAACCAAATTGGGATTTGATGACCTTAAGGAAATGTACAAGGAAGATAGGGACTTCGAAGAGGCATACGAAGCTTGTTTAAATCCCCTTAGTAAGGCCAAAAGTTATTGTATGGAATACATGATACAAGAGGGCCTACTATTCAAAGGCAACCAACTTTGCATTCCAAGGAGTTCTATGAGAGAAAAATTGTTGAAGGAGAAACACAATGACAACTTAACAAGGCATTTTAAACAAAACAAGATACTAGCTCAATCGAGTTCAAACTATTACTGGCCAGGTATGTGCAATGATGCTAGGAAGTTTGTTGAGAGGTGTAAAGTATGCCAACATGCCAAAGGGAGCAGCCAAAATGCAGGTTTGTATCAACCTCTACCAATCCCAAACTGACCGTGGGATTCCATTAGTATGTACTTTGTACTAAGTCTACCAAGAACTCAGAAGGGACATGATTCAATATTTGTGGTGGTTGACAGAAGATGACTCACTTTATTCCATGTACAAAAAAAGTAATGCTACAAACATTGCCAATTTGTTTTTCAAGGAGATAGTTAGACTACATGAACTTCCTAGGAGTATTGTCTCTGCTTGAGACACTAAATTTGTAGGACACTTTTGGAGGACTCTATGGAAGAAATTGGGTAATAATTTGAGTTTCAGTTCAGCTTACCATCCTTAGAATAGTGTTCAAACAAAAGTGGTCAACAAAAGCCTTGGAAATATCCTGCGAAGTTTATTGAGTATGTATCCAAAATTGTGGGACTTGGTGCTTGCACAAGCTTAGTTCGCATATAAGGATTCTCCTAATGCTTAGTTCTCATATAAGGATTCTCCTAATAGAAGTACATGTATGAGTCCCTTTCAAATCATGTATGGTATGCATCCTAGAGGAGTGTACAAGCTAAGAAATCTTGGTAAAATGGAGACGAGGAGTGCTAATGGTGAAGATTTTGCCAGTGCAATGCAAAATTTGCATGAACAAGTGAAAATGAAGCTTGAGGAAAGTACCATCAAGTACAAGAAGAAAGCTGGTATGAAAAGGAAAGAAATCAATTTTAATGTTGAGGATCTAGTTCGAGCTCATCTCAGAAAAGAAAGGTCCCCAAGAGGAGAATACAGCAAGTTGAAAGTAAAGAAAATTGGCCCTTGTACGGCTCTACGAAAGTTTTGTAGCAATGCATATGAGATAGAACTTCTAAAGGGCATTGGGATTTCTCCTATCTTCAATGAAGGGCGAGGAACAAATAGTCCAGGTCCCTGAAACATGTGAAGAACAGGTCATCGAATGGGAGCAATAGTTGCCCAGAGCAACACCAAAGCAACCCGAGCTAATCTTGGACACGAAAGTTGTCATGAAAACAAGAGGTAAAGAACATCTAGAATACTTGGTCAAATGGAAAGGGCACCCACTTGAAGATTCCACATGGATGACAATTTTTGATCTATTCAAGTATGGTGTTAGTATTGAGTACCTCATGGCTAGGAGTCCATGAGCAAGTTTTTGTTTCTTGGGAGTCTGATGCAGATGCTCTAACTGTTATTCTATTTTAGTCTTATTTGATAAATGAGAGGTTTTATTTTAACAAAAACATAGGAGGTTGAAACTATTTCCTAAATATTGGGACCCTAAACAAATATGTTAAAAGCTAAATTTAGTTTATAGTCATGTATAAACAGAGGTAATATTTCAGCCTTGAGAGGAGGGAGAAGTCACGTACAAGAAAAATATATCAATGTACTTTCTCTTATTTATGATAAATATATATGCCTAAGAGTTTTGTGAATGTGGTATTCACCAAGACTGCTATCATGTGTGTTGGTGCGCCTGTGAAAAGTGTCATCATGGGTGTTGAACAAGATGGATCAAAGCTAGAAGAATAATTAAGTAACCTTAGAAATACAACTCCTTGATGAAGATATTGAGATTATTACAAAATGCCAAAACATAATTTTTGTTTTGTTCTTAAGAGGTGTACCTTCTGAAGTTGAGTTTTATAAACGGTCTCACTTAAATTGAGAAAATTAGGGATGAGAGATTGATGCTTTAAGAGGTCTCGGAAAAGGGTATGTGTCATTTATGAATAAGTTTACAAATCACATCCAAGTTGTTTTACAATATGACACCTTGGTCATATGTGGGCAGCGATATTATTTGCAAGCTTATAGTTTCAATTTTCACACTAAAGGTCAATCCCACCTATTTATTTTGAGAGCGTATAAAACTATATGTGATCAATATTCAATTAAATGAGTAACATATTTATAGGATTAACGAATCCTTTTTTAGAGGAAATAAATCCTCTAAATATATGAGTTGTTTTCAACAACTCAATAAACGTAAAACTAATATATTATATTCGTCCACATAATACTAACCAATGGGCATATCCTTTGGCAACAAGTCAGGATTTGAACTTGTTAATGAACCCATTTGATTTATATTTCACCTTATACACCCATTTGCAACCAATAGGCTTATTGCCATGAGACAATTCACACAGCTTTCATATTGGCCATCAATTCAAGTTTGAGCCTCGTTTGGCTCATAAAGGGAAGCTTGGGATGTATGGGGTGACCTAAGTCACCCCCTACATTGGGAGGTGCCCCCTACATTGCAAATTGGGACCAAACTTAAATTAGAGAAAGGTCGTTTGATTTTAGGTGCGATTTTAGTTCTATGTCGACCTCCTTCGAGTTTTGAGCCCTGGAATGGCTAGGAGAAATATATAAGCAAGGTTACCTCCCTCATTTGGCATATCATACAATCCTAAAAGATTTAAACATATCTCTCAAGCATTCGTGATCTCAAGCATTCAAGTAGCAATCAAGCATTCAAACACTCAAGGCATTTCACTCTCCATATCCTTCATTATGGCAAACATCAAATCATGCAAGCATGTCTTTTTTGATTCCTATTCTAGGTCTTTGTGGAGCAATGCTATTGCATCAACACTTGTGATCCCATTCCAAGCACAATTGCACAATCTAGATGTAAGACACTTATCAAACCTCTACTACTTATAGCACACTTCCTTTCCTTTTATATAATTTCTATTTGATTTCAAGGTTAATTCTTATACATGGATTTGACTTAGGTAGAGCCCCTTTCCCAACACCTTTTCCCTCTTTCTATGTGCAGGTGATAGGTGGTGAACTTATGAATTTAACTATAGGAAGGTTTGACTTAGGCAAACCCCTACAAATTCTTATACAAGGGTTTGACCTAGGAAACCCCTGCTAATTCTTACAAGGGTTTGACTTGGGTAAACCCCTTTTCCCAACACTTTTTCCCTCTTTCTATGTGTGAGTGACATGTGATGAAGTTATGAATTTAGCTATAGGAAGCTGATCTGATAGTCTTCTTTTGAGGCATTGCTTCTACATTACTTTTTGGAAGATCAAGGACACCTCCCCACCATTAGGGGCAAGTCCAGTCACCCCATACAGTCTAGGTCACCCTTGATAGACAATTTTTGTTGGAATTTGGTGTACAAGTCGAGGTAAAAGCACAATCATGTGTCACCTTTTAGGCTAACTTATCAACACAACTGAATTTTAGTAATTCTAACTAAAAATTAATTTTGGTCAAACATATGGTCTAGTTAGATTCATTATAGCTAAGTTAGATAAGTGCTTTAACTTTTCCAATTGGAAATGTCTATTAAATGCATGTTTTATACCACTTTGAGTCCAATTACCATAGAAATAAAATTATTTCAGAAAAGTGACATTTCAATAACTCTTAGTCTTTTTAATGATATTTATTTAAAAATACAAAAATACCTTTTGTATAGATCAGAGTCAATAATATCCTCAGATAGATTTTATAGTGTTTTAATTAGATATAGTCTATAGTAATTAAAAAATATTGCAAGTAGGTATTTTAACAGTGAAAGAGATGTTGATTTAGAGAAAGAAAAAAATAGTAAATCATATTAAATAAATTTGAAAGACATGGTGCATTAGAGGAGGGAGTCCTCTTCAAGAATATATATTTCTTTTTTTGATTGGGATAGATTGTTATGAAAAAAATGACGGGAGATAAGAACTGTCGATTTCAGGTGAGTTGGAATTTGAATTGTTATAAAACATAAAATATGTTGTGAAATCAAGATCGTTCTATAGAGAATATATATGAGTGTTGTACTGAAATAGAGAGAATCTAATATACTATTTTATTCACAATATATACTTCTGAATATTTACTGAATTATAAATGCATATGTAAGTTCTTCATGTATGTTGTAGTAGTAATATAAACTCTTTATTGATATGTTTCTACATCATACGTAAAGATATATAAATATATAACTTAACAGTCATGTCTATGTAGAGACATGACTGTACGTGGCTTATGCCACGTACAACCATGACATGGTGTATCATAACGTATCGATAACATAAGTTTAAGCGTTGTTCATATAACTTGATGTGCTACATATAACTATCGTATGATAGTTATCGTAACACATATATGTGTTAGGATAACTATCATACGATAGTTATCGTAACTCATGCATATCATTAAGACATCGACCGCGGTCAATATAAC